>JAMYIC010000801.1:0-12458 GCA_024112705.1 Microcera coccophila
CGTTGTTTGGTGTTTTCCCGCATCTGCTTGCTGTTTCATTCATACCTGGACGTGTTTCCCAGCTTTGTGGGCGAGGTTGTACAAGCGAAGAAAATTCCAATTCCAATATCAACAAACCCGCTGTTCTTTCGAAGAGACATGTAGAAAACTCCCTATGCCGCAGGCATGACTATCCTGTTTCATGATGACTAATAGAAGTTGTTCTCTGCAGAGTCATATCATTCATTACATCTTCCACTCTACAGTTTGGCCTTGACCATACCCTCAACAGTCCCGTGTTTCGATCCTTTCTCCTCAAAGTACTCCCCAATCTTCGCCTTCGCAACCTCTACCACCGAGGCATCTTCTACTGTGCTGGGAACGTTGACCTGCTTCTCCAGATCGCCATCGACAGTCTTCTCCACCAACTCCCGTAACACTCGCCGCAAGGTCTTGCCGGATCGCGTCCTGGGGATCATTCCCTTGCCCTGGATAATGCCGCCCAGCGAGGCGATGGCGCCGACTTGCCGCCGTACAAGGTCTTGAATCTCGGTGGTGATTTGTTGATCGGGGATGGCGGACGTGGGGTGATCGGGGGTGGAGAGGGTAATGAATGCGAAGGGGAGTTGGCCTTTGAGGGAGTCAGGAACGCCGACGACGCAAGCTTCGGCGACGAGGGGATGGGAGGTCACAGCCTGCTCGATAGCACCTGTATAAGTGTCAGTCTGCAGCCGTACGGCGGAGGAGCATGGAGATGCGAGGCCTCAATGAGCGCGAGCTCGACGGAGGAGAGAAGAGGGGGGCCCGAAGCTTACCACTTGACAGTCGATGTGCACTGACATTGAGCACATCGTCCATCCGAGCCATCACGTGAATATAACCTTCGTTATCGATCCATCCCGCATCACCAGTATCCATCCATTTCCCCTCGAACCTCTTCAGATACCCCTTCCAGAATCTCTCCTCATCTTTCCACAGCGTTCGAAATCCCGTTGGAGCCAGCGGCATCGCCAGTACAATGTTGCCCATCGTCCCCGTAGGCACTTCAGCGCCATGGTCATCTACAATGCGTACGTCAAAGCCCGGCATGGCCTTGCCCGCACTGCCCGCCTTTAGGTGCGGCGGTGGGTGCCCTCGCACACTAGACTTTCGGTGCTTTCCGGCGTGGGGAACGAGAGCGCGGCCGGTGATGGGGGAGCCGACTTCAGTAGACCACCAATTGTCGATGACATGAGAGTTGCGTGCTCCGTATTTGGTGACGAGATCTTGGTATGTGGTGACAAGGGTAGGTTCGGAGCGCTCGCCAGCTAGGAACAGGGCTTTGAGAGTTCTTAATCCACCGCGTCTGCCAACCTCGGTGAAGAATCTATTATCGGGGTCGTCACGCTTGATGGCCCGCAAGGCGGTAGGCGCAGTGAACATGGTGTTAACCTTATACTCCTCTACGATGCGCCAGAAGGTAGATGCATCTGGAGTGCCAACAGGCTTGCCTTCATATAGGACAGTTGCTGCACCAGTCAGGAGCGGTCCGTATACGATGTACGAGTGACCCACTACCCAGCCGATGTCAGATGCCGTGAAGGAGACGCATCCAGGGCCGTGGATATTGAACAGATAGCTGATGGAGAGGTGCAGGCCGACAGCATGACCGCCCGCATCTCGCAACACGCCCTTGGGAGCGCCTGTAGTTCCGCTGGTGTGAATAATATACACCGGATCCGTGGACTTGACGGGAACACAGTCGGCCTTGATCTTCCTAGCCCTGGCGCTCCTTACCACCTTTTGCCAGGTAGCTTGCCCAGCACTACGATCGACGGTGTTCCATCTCAGCTGATCTCGCTGCCAGACGAGAGTCCTCTGTGGCTTGTGGGACGATCTGTCGATTGCCTCTTCGACCAAGGGCTTGTAGGGGATGGGGGGTTTGCTTCCGTCGATGCCGCATGAGGCAGTCAGGATAGCTACAGGCTTGCAGGAATCAATACGCTGGGCAAGGGCAAGGGGGGCGAAACCGCCAAAGACGATGGAGTGGATGGCACCCAGGCGGTTGATGGCAAGAATGCCAACGACTGCTGATGGAATCATGGGCACTACTTCTATGTTAGACGCTATCATGATTGGGAGACTAATGAGAAGATTAAGGGGACGCCATAACTTACTGTAGAGCATAACCACGTCTCCCTTTTTGACCCCGTCTTCCCTCAAGGCTCCGGCGAGCGTCTCGACCTCATCCAGCAGCCGCCGATAGGTGTATGTCTCTTTTGTCCGAGTTACAGGACTATCAAAATAGATAGCAACGGAGTCACCTTGTCCATCGAGAACATGACGATCCACGCAGTTATAGCAGGTGGAGATTTCGCCTTCAGGGAACCACTCCCAACTGTCGTGGGTAATACCACTCGGAAGTGTCTTCTCGGTCATCCGCAGCGTTGAAGTGAACTTCTTATGCCAGTGGAGTTGCTCGGCCTGGTGAAGCCAGAATTCCTCGGGGTTCTCAAGGCTGTGCCGGAGCACCTCGTCCTGGAGGTGAGAGTCGTTGTCTGGCATCTTCTTCTTCTTCTTCTTCTTGTCGTTCTTGTTGGATATAGATCGAATGATGCAGGAGAAAGAGTGCGAGTTCCAGACTGTAAAAGAAGCTGGAAGGAGTGATTCCTGTAGGACTCGGAGACGTTTCCGTGTAAGTCTGAGCCCAAGCCACAAACACCTCAGCAGTGGCTAGGCACTTCCTTCCATGAATTCAATGCAGTCACCTACGCCGCTAACAGAATATCTAAGATACCCTCGGCTACTGCAGGATTTTGATCAGGCGTGGTCCACGTATACTCCGTGGAAGATTCTGCTGTAGTGGGCCTAAGGGTTGTTGGGCCTGCATGCGAGGTTCAAGGCGGCTGTAAGCGGAGTTCCCCGCAGTACTACCCTGGGGATGACAACCGGATTGAGGCAAAGAGGGCAAATCGACGAATAGGAGAGGCTCTGAAGATGGTTGTTCTATGTCCCCTTGATCAAGCATGCTACTCAGTGCTCCTCTGACGGAGCCCTGTGTTGGTCCGCCATCGTGACCCGCCGGCAGGGCACGGTGAGACTCGGGCGTGTTGCTAGAGTGTCTAACATCTAAGATCAATCAATGAGCGGGAAATATGTTGAAAGCAAGTAGCAGAGATAATGCCTCGGCCATCAACTCGGAGAGAGCTACTGCCGAATACCACCCAGAGTGAGTAGAGATACCTGGGAAGATATCTGATCCCCACACCGCTCCAGGGTAGCAGCACCCACCACCAAGTGTCTCAGTGACGTCTCGACGAGAGGCGACGTCGGCGAAGGCTGAGTAAGTCGAGAAATCAGGAATGCATTGACAGGATGCAGCCACCCATCCGTCGCTAAATCCAACGCAATTTAGAGATCATGCGATGTGTGTGGCATCAACGCATCGCACACCAGCGATGGATCATCATCAACCAGGCTCATGCTCTGCCAGCCCAGCCCAGCCCAGAACATGAACACGACCATTCTAGAATTAACTAACGCTGGGTAGGAAATATTGGCTAGGGTTAGGGTAGCAGCAGTTCCACCGACCGCGTCAACGGGAGTCAGGCCGTGGCTTGCTTCAAACCAAGTCAATTTCCCCCCGTGTTCTCGTGTCCTGCGAGAGAACGCCCTCGCAATCTCGCTTAAGGAGCCGCTGTCACGACGCCGTTCCCAGCGCCATCCAGCCCTGCGTCGCACCTTGAAGAGCTCAGGTCAAGTGTTCTAACGGGACCGAGGTTGGAACTGATAGCAGACTCGCATTGCTGCCAGGGGTTGAGACGCCGGGAATATGCGCAATGCTTGTTATCTAGGGCGGGAAGTGTGATGAGCTGTACGTGACGAGATGGAGGCGCTCGAACTGTCACGGACCTGCTGTCCGACCGGCATTGGTCAATAATAACGCACCTCAAGGCCCGAGCAACCAGGTAGAAGCGCTGCCGTTTTGATTGATGGATCGAAGTAGGGGTGGTGGGTCGATGATGGGAGGAAAGCATGGGACCAACAGACAATCCATCATCTTTCCATCCACATTCCAGCCCGTCTTCCCAGGCCCTTGGACAAGGCTAGACAAACGTTTCGATGTTGGACAAAGCTTTGGTGATTGAGTTATCTTTGGACTCGTTACGTAAGGTGGTTATCTAATGTTGAGACGCATTGAATTGTATGTGACGTTGAACCGGTCGTGAGAGCCGTCAATATGGTCGCGAGGAGAACTGACGAAGACTGACAACGACGACGAGCCAGGCGAATGTTTTAGAAAAAATGTGCCGGACCAAAACTGGTCTCTCAGCAGTGCTTTTTGCTTGGCCTTTGACTATGATACAAAATGCGAGGCTCGCTAAGAAAACACTGAAAACTATTGACAAGAGCCATAAACACGTCCAGCAAACGAGGGTCTCGCGTCCCCAAGGTAACTATGGACAGCGAAAACAAAACAGTGTATGCAGGACATCCCTGAGCACGAGAAGCGAAGAATCGGCAGTCCAAAAAGATTGAAAATTTTCGAGAGAAGGTAATGTGTCTTTTAAAAAGTATGTCAGAAGAATTGAAAACTTGGGGAGCGACACTGCGAGTTATCCAAGAAGACAGGTATCGTTCCCATCGTGGTGATAGGCAAAACACATTATTATTCCCAGCCCTCGAAAAAGACCGCACACAACAAATCCTGAGATTGATCCTCGGAAGATGATTGCGAGCTCCTTTCGAACACCGAGACAAAAGGCAAATACATGAATGTCTCAACCCTGCAAAGCGTGGCCATCATTAGAACAAAGACTCCATAGTGCAGTGCAGGAGTGTACCGGTTCTCCGCGTCGTATGTTCGTATCCCAAAAAAAGTCTATACACCACTCCCTCATCTATGTCGCTTGCAATCCCCTGGAAAACCAACACATCTCCCACAACGCGTCTCCAGTCGTGAGCTGGCCATAGGCTACCACGAATTAAGTATTATCGAACAAAAGAAATCGTAGGTAGGACGTGGATGGCGAGGCGTGATATCAGTTGTTGATTTACAGGAAGAAAGCAGCAAGACCGACAACACCGGCCAGGCCAGCGCCGGAGAGGGCGACCTTGCCGGCGCCGGCGACGGGGACGGTGGAGGGCTTGGAGCCGGAGCCAGTGGGGGCAGGGCCGGAACCGGTACCAGTGGGCTTGCTGGGCTGGTTGGGGCTGCCGGGCTGGGTGGGAACAACAACCATGGTGGAGTTGGTGTAGCCAGGGGCAGGGCCGCTGCGGTCATCAGTTAGTGTGTGGGTCTTCGTGTTGAGCAGACGGGAGAGCTTACCAGTTCTTGCAGACAACAGCAGAGGTGGTGATGACGGGCTTGGTGATGGTGCAAGGGCAGTCGGTGATGGTGAAGGTGGTGGCCTTGGTGATGGTGTAGGTCTTACCACCGTGGGTGATCTGGGTAGGACCAGGGCAGTAGGTGGTGTAGACGTCGACAACCTCAGTGGTGTAGGTGACGTTGCTAGACATGCCAGCAGAGACACCGGCGGCAGCGGCGAGGACGGTAGCAGCGGAGAACTTCATCTTGACTGTTTTGGGGTTGGTATTAAGTAACTCGAAAGTTGAGGATTAGGTATGGTTTGCTGAAACGAGTGAAATAGACTGATAAGCCTGGGTTGGTATAGCGAATGTGTGTGTGGGTGAAGAAGGAGGAAAGAAGGAAACGTTTTGGCTCAGGAAGACTCGATCTTTATACGGGAAGATTGGACCTCCTTGGCCATACAATTTGGGGGGATATCCGTTGCCATGCTCATTCAACCCAATGACCGGGGTAGAGAGTGGTTCTCCTGGTGAGTGGGGATCTTCCATCATCCTTGTCTCTGCCCGTCTCCCCTGGCCTTGGACCATACATAGCTCGTCCCCGGTGGAGAAGGCTGGGAGGTTCGAAAAGTTCAAGATAGGCGCTACTAAGGGGGAGGCTTGACAGGGATGCCGAAATACGACAAGGGCCCGGCACCCACACCATCCGACGGGTGGGGTCCGGTTCTTCTTTTTCCACTGCCATCTTATTTCAAGCCACGGCAAATCAGCGTGTGTCTTTCGGCTACTTGCACAGAGGACCGTATAGGGGGGCGTTCTAGCCGTCGTGGAAAGGGGGTGTGGAGATGGGCATGTCTCGCCCTCAGACGACGGCGAGATTGAGAGAAGGGGCCAGCCAGAGAGATTCTCGCAGAACGAGAACGGGCAAGGCAAGGCAAGGGGAAAAAGGAGATTTGCTGGACGGTCGATGCAGGGCACCTGTCATCTCGTCCCTCCCACCTGCATAACGGAGCGGGAGGGAAGCCTCTGGTTGGAGCCATGATCACCGATGGACCAACTCTGCCGGCCCAGGCGCTGGATCCCAATCTCACCCTGCGTAAACGATGGCGGCAGCAGATTGAAATTGCTCTTACGAGTTCGACGTGCTTAGAGTTGCCACTAAGACATGAGCCCAAGGTACTCCGCAAATGCTCCGTATATCGCAACCCTACAAGGCGTCAGCAGCGGCAATGAACTGCAAGGGGAAGCTCCAAACCAAAACACAATTCATTAATCCAGCGCGGATTATTCGCTATTCGCGGACCGCAGGCGGAGATACCGAGGCGAGCGCTGGGCTATCTTTAGGTGATCTATGAATAGCCCATACTCGTGAGCACATCAATTAATGTACGGGCACAATTCTCGTGATCGTGCATTCCGTCGTCCACTGGGCTGCCACGACGGGTGAGGCTCAGCTGCGACTCCAGCTGATGTTTTCTTGAGGCGAGGTCGGCACGAGCGGTGGTTGCCTCCTGCTGTGCCGCAACTGGGCGCATCAGGCTGGCATAACCCGTGCACTAATGCAGGAACAATTCCCTTTGCGTGCTGTCCGCCGCGGTCGGTGTGGCCCTACTGCGCTGTAAGAAGGGCTAAGCAGTGCTGTAGTCCGCTGAACGGCATCGCCAGCCGTCTTGAACCCTGACCCGCCAAGCATAAACAAGGCATTGTTGCCACGGCGCTGCATAACTCGGTCGTCGGACTGTCGACTGACCGTCAACCCGCCCGACTTACCCGCTATCCAGCGAGGCTCCCTCGCTTCGTAGTCATTCTCGCTACGGGAGCACTTGTTTTTGATTCACGGCCCCTCCCAGGCCGCCTGGAGATTTAGAACATATCAACGGGACTAGGTCTCACCGAGTGAGTACATACATTCAACACGCCATGATGCCGTGATCCATCGAAGCCACGCTCGGCTCCCCAGTTCCAATCACACAGCACGCGCAGGGGAGATGTAGCACGGTGATGAGACACGCAGTCGCGACTATCGGATCGCCTCGATGATTCTCGGAAAAGTTTTCTCTACAGCTGCGATTGCAGCTCGACAGAGCTCGGAACGGTTGCGCGTTACGAGGTCAGCACACACGCCACCTAATGCTAGGGCGGCGACGTTCTCGTCTAGGAAAATCACGAACTCGCCAATCATGGGCTCGCTGATTGCCTTCAGATGTCCGAGTGGCTAATGCAGCCCTTGTCGGGCCCTTGTCTGCCACCTAGGCTGTGGCCCCAGAACAGGAGCGCTGCTCTAGTGGCCCTTGTCTCCCGCGTCTCCATTGCATCGCGTCGGCGTCAGCAACCGGTAATTATCGAGTCAGCCTGCTTCTACGCAACAGCGGATTCTGCTCTGCCATGTCTCTGTAGGCCTGTCCGGACCTTGCTTGCACGGCACTCAACTGGGAGAAGTACCTGACGATCACATCGGCTTCCCAGTATGAGGTTGCATCCGTTGCGCCATCCATCCACTGGTGCCAGCCAATGCCATTCTCCCTTCTTCGAGGCTTTCCCTCCCCTGGCAATGGTTTCTCTCGGCGATAAGCCTTCGTTGGCCAGAGCCCCGTTCATAATTTCCCCCTATCCACTTGCTATCTACACGGAGCCTTATCATCCCTCATGTTGACACGGACCTGGCTTGAGCAGGGGACCGCGGTGACGAGATGTTGTCTTTTCGTATTTTCTCCATCGACCAACCCCGTTCACTCCACTGGCCTCCGTCGCATTTTAGACGGATCGTCAAAGTGGCGACCCACGGCCCTGGATGCAAAGTTGAATGAATCCTGGGCCCCTTGCCCGAGATATCGGCCGCCACCCCGCGAACCCCTGGCTCACCCAAATTATCCCGCTCATCTCGATTGCCCAGGCGAGATCCTAACGCGAAGAGGATCCTGTCAGCGCTGTTTTTGGACAGCTCAATCAGCGACAAGCTTTCGTCCGTTGCTTGGCCAAGGCACCGTCGCCAGAAGCTATCCCGGCCATGTGGCAACTGGGCTTGCGCGCTATCGCCTCTCCCCGAATCTGATTCCGCGGAACGCCTTCCAGGATCCTATCAATTTCTAATGCCTTTGCTGACAGGACTAGCCGCGCCGGTCCTCCGCGCTTTGCTCTGGTGAATAGCGCCTCGCGCGTTACGCTTCCAAAGAGGAAATCTCCCTGGTCCTGCAGAGATTTCATCCCATCCGCGTTACTCGTTTCTTCTACCGCCATCTCGTATCGGCCACGTCGTATTTCCCCTTTCGCCTCAGCATCATCGACAGAGACCATCTCTGCTCTAGTGGCGTACGCATTGAGCTTCTGGTTGCACCATGTTCCACAGTCTTGATATCCCACAATCTCGAGCTGGGCCGTCTCATCCCCGTCTAGTCCAGCGAACCTGTATCTATCCGACAGACCGTCCAGAACCAGACCGGGTAGGAGTCATCCAACGCTTTCTTTAGCCCCCGCGGGTCAAACTGGTCTTGCCATCGGCTTCTGATGTCGTTCTTCCCGACTCGCGCTACCCGAATGTAATTTCCACCATCTGCCGGGACTTGAGATCGTTCATGTTGAGCCAACGCAGCGTTACATTACCTCTGCCCTTGCAGATAACGCGTCTGCGCTCTCAATCTCGGGCGAGGACCAACTTTATCCAGTTCTTTTGTAGCGTCCAAGTTCTTACTGTCCGTGTTGACCACTGCCTGATACTGCCCATCTCGGTCATGGATCACAGCCTTCTCAAACACTCGGTGATCGAGCCAGAACCAAACTTGCCACTTTTTTTTTTGCTTCGTTTAACTCGTGATTGCTGGAAATCGGGACGCTGGACCGTAACGCCGGCAGGCCCTTGGCATTCTTTCAGCTCCGGTTTTAATTTCCTTGCTCTGCCGATGGATCAAGTTTGTTAGCCATGGTGCTGATAATCCCATCCTCCTTGAATGGCCTGATGCACCTGGGTCGACACTTACCCATTGCCTTACCGTACCGTAATCTTGACATGGCTGCTCTGCATGTCCTATGATTCGTCTGACGAGTTCTCTTTTCGTGGGAACAACAGAACCTTGTCTCAGCCGTTTTCAACCTCCTACGTTCCGTCTAGGGTGGACTAATGAACTTCCTTTCGAACTCGTCAGCTTGCATTGGCAAAACGTTCATTTGATAAGAAACTCAGCATTCCCGTATCTATTCTAGCGGTATGACGTACACTGGTATTCATCGCCATTATCGTCGTCGACGTCGATGTATCAGCAGTTGACTCTTGTCCTGAATACATGGAGACATCACATCATCGCAATTAAGGCCCCGCGTTGGCGATCTCGCACCATCGCGATGTAGGATTTACGGTCCAAGGCTTTCCCAAGTCCCTCTCATCAACCTCGTCAAGCTCCTCACTTAAAGCTAAGCTATGATATGTTGCCGCCTGATCGACAGGATGTTCTCCGCGCTATCTCAGATCTCAATACCGGCAAAGTTGCTCAGGTTTCTAACCCTACGTTGCGTTGATGTAATACAAACCAGAACTAGGTTGGACGTTGCGACTTGCTAGAACACTGCTGCGTTGACGACTTAGCGGCAGCGTCGGATGCAACGGTCTGGCATTACTAATGCACGTCGTCATTCAAACACCGCAGCTCTACGACTCGAATCGTCCCTCCACGTCCATCTCGCTCGAACCACCGAACCTCTGTCGAAATCAAAATGACGGGCAACATGAAAGCAGTTGGTATGAAATGGTACTCGACGGGAACATCTGACCCATCTAACACCGAATACAGATATCAAGGGAGGCAAAGGTGGGCGCGACGCTCTCTTCATGAATTCGGAGACACCGAAGCCTACACCCAAAGATGGCCAGGCTATTGTCAAGATCAAGGCTTTTGGCATCAACCGTATGGACATTATACAGCGGGAAGGGAATTACCCGTTGCCCCCGCAGGCCCCCAACACTCTCGGCGTTGAGCTCAGCGGGGTGATTGAGTCTTTCGGTCCCGGCGATCATGGCGCCTTCAAGGAGGGAGACGAGGTTTTTGGCCTTGCATACGGAGGGGCTTACGCTGAGTATATCGCTATTAGCACCAAGATGCTACTTCATAAGCCGAAGTCAATGACTTTCGAGACGGCGGCAGGCGTTCCGGAGACTTGGATCACAGCGACACAAGCGCTCCACCTCGTCCTTGGTTTTGCCAAGGGCAAGTCGATTCTCTGGCATGCTGGTGCTTCTGGTGTATCCATTGCTGGGATTCAGCTTTCCCGTGTTGCGGGAGCGTCTGAGGTTTACGCCACCGCTGGAACACAGGAGAAGTGTGATTTCATCACCTCCGAGCTTGGTGCTACGGCTGCCTTTAATTACAAAACTCAGGATTGGGCCCAGGAGATCAAAGACAAAACTGGAGGAAAGGGCGTTGACTTCATTGTGGACTTTATCGGCGGAAGTTATTTCCAGAACAACCTAAACGTTGCGGCTCGCGACTGCAGAATCGTCCTCTTGGGCCTGTTGGGCGGTACGACGGTTCCTGAAGTCAACATCGCTCAGATCTTGTTCAAACGTATTCGAATCGAGGGAAGTACGCTTAGGAGCCGTGACGAGGATTATCAGGGCAAGTTACGGGACCGACTGGAAGAATACCTTCCTGACTTTGAGTCTAAAAAGTTGAAGATCTTCGTGGATGAGCTTTTCCCCTGGGAGAAAATCCAAGAGGCCCACGAACACATGGAGGCGTCTAAAAATTTGGGCAAAATTGTCTGCACCATTTCTTAATTACTTCTTACGAACGCTACATAGGGTATCATTCATAAGCCTCTCTCCTGGGCCGAAACAACAGTGGCTCTCTCGCATCAATGAGATTTGATCCAGTTGAGCATTTGCTCGTATGCTGTGGCTTGGGCATCCTTGATAGATGCATCCTGGTACTCTCCCACAATAGCAAACCCTGTGACTATTAGCAGCTCATCTCCGTTGCACGCTCCGCATCCTGGACCACTTACCATGCGGTACACCTGGATAGACCTGGACCTCATGTTCCAGATTGGCGTTGGACATCGTGTCCTCTCCTGCAGTTCGTACGGCATCCGGAAAAAGAGGGTCATTCTCGACGCATATCATGCTTAGTGGCACGCTGACATCCTTGAAGTCGTCCGGCACCACTGACGCAGCATGTGCCACAGCGCCCGCCTTGATCCATGGTCCCGTCTTGACACCACCGCTCTCCTCGTCTCCCGCAGGACCCTGCGTCTTCTTCCCTAGTAACAACACAAATCTCCCACCAACACAGTAACCCACAGCAGAGATCCCATCCCCGACCCTCACCGCATCGGCGTACTGCTCCCTCGCCGCCTCGATAACCTTGTAAAGAATCGGCATGACCTTGTCCTCTGTCACACGGGCAAGCCACATGTCGATCATGAACGACTTCGTCACCTCAACAGCGCGGAGCTTGATCTGCTCGAGTACGGAGGTTGAGCTGTCGCTGATGGCCGTGCCAGGGGCGGTGTCGCCGCCAAACATGTCGGGCATGAGGACGAGGAATCCTTCGGCGGCGTATTTGTCAGCTTGGAGTTGATTGTTCGTGGATTTGATACCTGTGCCGCCAGTGAGGAGAAGGAGGAGACGAGAGGGAGCATGAGGGTAATCGGCGGGTTTGGAGATGTAGACCTAGCAAGTTAGCCGAGTGGTGAAACACAGGATTTTGATGATGTGTTCGTACGTCAACGTTGTTAAGTTTGATGATCTCGCCGGTAGACTTTTGACCCGTGGCTACACTACTTATCAGTCTAGAAACCTGCAAGCACGATCCATGATGACTTACGGGCTGGCCTATCCGTAACGCAGTGCTCGCCTACTACGGAAGGTTGGGGAGGGGCATTAGCACTTGAAGAGGAGACCTCGAACTGGTCGCTCTCGGGAGCTTTCGTAGCGTTATCCGCGTCCGCCATGGTTAATAGAGGCTCGGCTTCGATTGACAGTATCAAGAATAGTGGGACGTGTGTTGTTGGGACTGTAGTGTTTAGGTTAGGGGAGACGTTGAAGCCGGAAGCGGGCTGCGCCGCGTAACCGTAGCTTCTGTAACGTCCAACGTCATGTTGGAGGGGCAGTTGTCTTAAAACCGAAGCACCAGCGATGGAAGTGCGGTAGCTAACGTCAGAATAGTACATTTCTACGATGAGTTACAATTCTCCGAGAGATA
>JAMYIC010000803.1:0-17427 GCA_024112705.1 Microcera coccophila
CGCAGAATAAATTATTACAGGTATTCGTAATAATCGTGACGGTTGTATACAGCTGGATCCGAAATTATCATGCGTCCCACTAAACGCCACAGATCTCCCGTCACTTATCAAGCAAATATCCTCCAACTCCAGCCATGCATTCATCGTTTTCGTTGTGCGCCAACTCTCGTGGTCCTTCCAAAACGCCCCTATCCCCCAATCATATTCAGATATCCTTGTCTTCGACTACTCGCTGGCCATCCTGCCTCATCTTAGCTAGCTTCCGGTCAATAGCCTCATTTCGAAGCCGCACGGCCTCTTCGCGACTGGCAGCTTCATATTCAAATTCTTGAATCGTGCGTCGTTTGTGTTGTCGCGCTTCCCTCATCCTCTGCACAAAACCAGCGAATTGGTTGACAAACCACTCGCCGGAAGCTTCCCAGTCGTCAATTGTCATATTTGCGAAAAACTGCCTCTGTTCGCTCTCGCCTAAGTGACGAACTTGATCGAGCCTACCTTCCAAATTATCCGCGTCGCTCCCGGGGCCATTTTGTTCGGCCGCCTTGGATGGATCGAAGTCGAACGGCTGCCTCTGGAGTTCTGTATAAGTCATCGAGATGAGGGCCATGTCATCGTAGTCGGGACTTGTTCGACGGCGCTTCTTGTCTTTTGCATGCTTCCCGTAGCCGTTGGTCACCGGCATGGAGCTGTCCAAGAGACGCGATTGAGGCACTACTGGCTTCACCTTCTTTGGTCTTGGGGTTAGTTGTGCTTCCTCGTTCGCAGATGAATGAAGGTCTTCATCTAGGTCGTGAAACACAGTCGTCCGACGCGCGTCATCCTTTCTGTGATGATTTTGCCAATGCGCAGCAGTGTCAAGGGTAGGGGATGACGTCCTTGGAGTGTCTTCACTGTACGTGCTGACTCTACTAGAGTAGGATCTTCGAATCTTGACTTCTCGCATCGGCAGTTTAGAGTCGCGACCGGACGGCGACATCGGACGGAGATCACTCTCGAAGAAATCGCCGTTCTGCCGCTGGCCATTGGCGCCATTGACGGCACCGTTCTGAAAGCCGTCATTCATAAGAGTAGAGTTGTGGCGCGACGGCCCACCGCCCGTGACTACAGTCATGAAACCGTCGTCTCGGAGGACGAAAGAGGCGCCGTTACTCTTGCGTAGGGTTCTTTCAAGAGGTTTGCGTTCAGGGCTTTGATGGGAGGGATCATTTTCCCTTGGATCTTCAGCCAGCTCTCTGTTAAGCTCAGCTGGCTCGGCGAGTTCATTCTGAGGCGTTGTGAGCCCAGAGTTCATGAAACCCTCCCCCAACTGTGAACCTGAAAAGAGACCACCGTGGCGATCATCAGAGTTTGCGCGAGGTCGAGATGGACGAGGAGGAGAGCCCTGAGATAGTTTAGGAGAAGAGACTGGCGGAGGTAGGCCTATGTTACTGCCGTCACGCAACGGTGGTGCCGTATAGCGTCCCGGTTTGGTCATGGGATATCGTGCAGTCTCAATCATCTCCTGTTTCACGGGAGCGGGAGCTGCAATTTGAGATTGTTCTGTACGTTTTTCAGTTGATGGAATATTGGACCCGTTGGCACCGTTTGAGGTTTGGGGAGTAGCAGTATCGGAGTTGTGACGCGCAAAAGCCTGGAGCCTTCCCCCGCGGTCCCTGAAGCTTAACGGCATCCTGCCTACCCCTGTTGAGCCTGGAGCTGGGATATTTGAAGCGTTTTCGAGAGAAGCAGGAGCACTGCCAGCCAACTTGTGACCTTTGTGACCCTTTGGCTTCAGTTGCCCCCAGAGATTCGTTCGTGACGAAGAAAGCATCAAGGCGTGGGCTCGATCAGTGTCGTCGCAGGAGGGACACCATCTCGTGAAAGGGAACGCGGGCGGCGCGAGTGGACGGTAGATAACATGCGTCCGACAGCGCAGTGGCGAGAATGGGCCGAGGAGTGCAGCTCGCAGTAGCGGCAAGAAGGATCGAATGGGGGTCAGACTGGGTTGGGTAGCGAAGCATGCAAAGGAAGCTCAGACAAAGGAGCCCGGAGGATCGCAGGCTGCCCAATCGCTCGGGGTGAAGCCTTACATTTCGGGTCTCATCGCGTCTAGGCGAGCGGGTGCGTCAGTGCGAAGCGCGACGTCAGGTGACATGCAGAATCGTGGGGATTCCAAGGCTTCCGCGCACCACTTGAGCCTTGTAACTTAACTTGGACGCATTTTCCGCGCTGTGGCATCTTGAGGCTGGATGATTTGTCTTGCATAAGCTTCTGCGGCCGGTCAACCCATTGACGAATCTCACGACGACACAATCGCTTGAGCTGTTGGCCGTGCGTGCGGCCCAGTGAGCCCAGCCGATGAATTGACGACTCAGGATCCTCTCTCGTTCGCAACGTGAGACCCGTTTATATTTGTGAATGGATCCATCCCCAACAAACTTCTGTGAGGCGGTCCTTGGCGCCTCTCTCGAACTGGTTCTAGGCGTCCACGGTTCGATATACAAGTTTCGTAGCATGGGAAGCCACCATATCCTGGGGGCTCAACGTTGATCATGCAGTTGACTTGTCTCATCATTACCCAATTCTGCGACCTGGTCCATGCTGGTACCGCTTCCGTGAATTGATGCAAGCCTGGGGTCCTACATTGCATATGCTACGATTCGTTTCATTATTGGTTAAAAGTGGCCTAACATGGCCGATCCTCAAAGATCCTTATCATTGAGAGCCAAGTGGTCTGAGATGAGCGATCCTGCCCTTGGCCCTGGTCGAACATAGGGCCTTCTGACCGTGACTGGTGGGTGTTGCCGTTCTTATCAGACAGCCCTTCTCGCCAATGAATCTGTGGCGACGGCGCCTTCGGAAGGCCTGGCACAAAGCCGAATATCGTCATCGACCCTGATGGACAAAGTGCCCTCGCACTTTGTGTTGGGTAGCGGCTTAGTTCGGTATCACGCTCTTTTTAGGCAGAGGCAGAACTTCTCATGGTTTCGAGCACATAACACTGGCGGACGGACATTAGCGTGTTCCCCAATGAATCGGGCCGGAAACCACGAGAGACACAGCGTGAGGGTCCTATCATACATGCCATCGACGGCCTTACGATGTAGGCACTCAGTATGAGAAGCCCTCGTAACTTCATTGGCAAGATCTGTTGACGCGCATCCGAACATCTGCAATGCATCAGGGGCAATCTGCCAACAGGGAGCCACGTTACTCAACCCTCCTCACCTCTGTTCCCTCTGGTGTAAAATTCCGAACCAATCGGCAAGTTGCAGATCGTGCTTGAACTTAATTGCATCACCGGCGAGCGGCGGCTTTGCAACTGTTTAAAGTTGAGCCTTAAAACATACGTTGTTGCTTCTTGATATCGTGGAAGCTGGTCACATCTTCAAGGTATGTTGCGTCAACGGCCGGCTCCGTCGAAATAGAATGCTTCTCTTCAGAATTGACTGTGTGGTTGAAATAAGGAGGGGATATAAAGGGTTTGTAGGATGCAGTCGACGGCTTCCTTAGGGGTGAGGCCCTGATTGATCTGGGGTTGTTAGAGTGTTCCTGTAGCGACCATGTCTTCTCTTCTCCTCCTCGCCGGATTGGCAACCTTCAGCAATGCTCTATCGCTTGATCACCACAACGCCGGGCTGGAGGGACCGGACTTTTGCCCCGGCAACACCCCTTCCACTCGAGATCAGTGGTGCAAATTTGACATCAATACCGACTACAACCAGATCTGCCCCGACACGGGCGTGACACAAGAGTACTGGCTTGAAGTCACAGATGTCATCGTTTCCCCTGATGGGTTTGAACGGCCAGGTCAGGCTGTCAATGGAACTATCCCTGGTAAGAGTCTACTCCCCGACGCTTTCGGAAAGGCCACTGACTGGCCATTGTAGGACCACCGGTTATTGCAAACTGGGGAGATACCGTCATTGTCCATGTCGCAAACAACCTGAAAGACTCCGACAACGGCACATCAATTCACTTTCATGGTATCCGTCAAAACTTCACCAACCCTCGAGATGGTGTAACTTCCATAACAGAGTGCCCAGCCCCTCCCGGATCATCAGCAACATACAAATTCAAAGCCACTCAATACGGTACCTCGTGGTACCATTCGCATTTCGCTCTACAAACCTACGATGGTGTCTTCGGGCCTGTCATCATCCACGGTCCTGCGAGTGCAAACTACGACGAAGACGTCGGCTTGATCATTCTCAGTGACTGGTCACATCCTACCGTACATCATCTTTTGCCGGGAGAAGAAATTCACGGGCCTCCGAGTTTAGATAACGCGTTGATCAACGGCACAAATGTGTATGGTAACGATACCGATGAGAATCAGACGGGTGAACGTTTCGAGTTGAATCTAGAAGAGAACAAGACTTATCGCTTCCGATTTGTCAACGGAGCAATGGACTCGTTATTCCGGCTGGCTATTGACAATCACATTATGACTGTCATTGCCGTTGACTTTGTCCCTATTGTCCCCTACCAGACCGACGCTATCAACTTAGGAATTGGTACCTCGATCCTGTTCTCCTACCTTTCGCCTTCCGTTAACATGATTTAGGCCAACGTATCGACTTTCTCATAACCACCGATCAGGCCGATGCGGGCTCCTCATTCTGGCTGCGCTCGACTCCTCTCACAGCCTGCTCTAAAGTCTACAATCCAGATAATGTGAAGGGTATAATTCATTACGGCTCCGACCAATCAACTCCCAATACCACCACCGCTCCTTACGAGGAGAATTGCCTCGGTGAACCCCCCTCCAACCTCGTCCCTGTAGTACCTTGGGACGTCGAAGAAGTCACCACCAGCATTTTCGAGAATGCTACTCTGTTGCGAGGCAGCATGCAGCACGCAGCAAAATGGTTTCTCAACAGTACCTCAATGGTTGTCGATTGGGGCAATCCATCCCTGCTCAAAGTCGACGAGGGAGGGGACTTCAACCGATCCAACGCCGTCATTCGGCTCCCTGAAGCAGATACATGGGCCTACGTTGCCATCGAAACCGCCTTCAACATCTCTCACCCCATCCATCTCCACGGCTACGACTTCCACGTCCTTGCCCAGGGCAAGGGCTCTTACACCCCCGACATTCCGCTCCAACTCACAAACCCACCTCGACGAGACACGGCTGTCTTGCCTGCGAATGGATACCTCGTCATCGCATTCTACACCAATAATCCCGGTGTATGGCTTATGCACTGCCATATTGGATGGCATGCTGCTGAGGGCTTCTCTTTGCAGTTCATCGTCCGTGAAGACGAGATCCCGGGGCTTATGTCGAGCAAGGAGAGGCAGAACCTGAAAGAGCAGTGTGAGCTGTGGAATGCTCACACCAGTGGTCTCGCCATGCACCAGGAGGACTCAGGCATATAGGAGTATGTCCTAGCCAGATTATACACTGGTGGGAGCTTCATGGATGTTGTACTGAATGAGATGGACGCAGAAACCCATAGGTCAACTTTACTAACCTTTGGGGCTAAACTGTATTCTTGATTACCTGCGCTGCTATCGTTTGTGTAAATTCTGGAATGCATTCGATACGAGGTAACAGGCAGGTTAACGAACCACCCGATAGTTCAATCTCAATTCGATTTATAGAAGTCGGTGGGCAAAGGGTAGTTCAGGGCTTCTTGACCATCGCTGCATCTACGATCACTGGGTAAAATAAAGTTTTGTCCTCACACTGAATCGTCTTGGTCTATTCCCTCAAGAACACATCTCATTCCTGCTTCCTCAGCGATTCCATAGCTAGCAGGGGTATCTATGCATAGACGACTAAATCACAGACGAATTCGTCAAACAAACGCCGAATGCATGTCCCAACAAGGCCCAAGTTCTTCGTGCATTACACTAATGCTCAGTCAGCCATGTCCTCGCCCATAAACAATTCCAGAAAAGACGAGCCTGGGTGAGATTCTCCACAGCAAGGGCATACTCCTTCATCATCAGTATCCCAGTCCAGATCATTCATCTCGTATCCGCTAAATCGAGAAAACTGTATCCATTCGCGGTTCGGGTTATCACGAGATTTGGGCACCCGCTTCCAGATCACCGTGTCATCATCGCGACTGGATGGTGGATGGCCCTCTTCTTTCGGGGCAGGCGGAAGAGCACCCAGCTTAGCGTGGTTATGGAACGGCGAGCGAGTGCTGTGAGCATCGCCTTCGCCATCGGTGTCGTCGCTGGAATGATCCTTAAGATTCCAGGCTCTAATGACCCTGGCACACCATTTCTTACCAGACAATGGCTGCAGGTATCGGGTTTGGGCGACGTAAGATGCTGGTCCATCAAGGTAGAGGCCCTCATCTTTGAGCAGACCACTCAACTCTGCTGAAGCCTTCATGCCCGTATCATCAAAAGGCATGCCTGTGATTTGCAGTTCATTCAAGGTACATCCAAGTTCATGAGACGTGATATCGTGCAACTCCGATCCGGAAAACGGAAGAAGAGTATCAGAGAAGTTCACTAGGTCCATGCGCAAGGACGAAAGAGAAGGCAAGAGTCTTGGGCGAGGCGTCTTTCTGGCCTTGAAAGCTGGATCATAAGGAGCACGGAGCCCTTCCAAGAAGTCGACAATCTGGTTCCAAGTGTAGCATCGAAAGCCGCCACGCACCAGTGGAGTGCCAGTTGGGCGCTGATAAACCTTGAGTGAGTGATCCTTCTTCATATCCGTGTGGTAGCAGCGGTCCAGCTTGTGTCGACGTCGTTGATCATCGTAGTACCGTGCGATGATGCGGAAATTGACGGAGCAGATGCTTTGACGGAACCGCAAGGGCAGCTCGGCAAAGTTGCGTACGGCCTGGGGCGTTGTGAAAGTAAAATCGTTAGATTGCCAGAAATAGCGGGTTCCTTCTTCATGCAGAGCCTTGCAGGTGACGAGAAAATGAATGGCAATTTGGTTTCCTCTTGTCTTCTCTTTGTCAGAAAGATTTTCGGAAGTCAGTGGTGACAGAGGGTCTATAATCGGGTCGGAACTCTGCATGGCGAATCTAAGAATTCGCAGGAGCACTTCCATTGGCAGATGGGGACAGCCGAGATCTTGGGCAGTCATCGAAGATCGAGTTTTACGATGCGTCGGGTCCAGCTGTTTCAAATGGCTTAGAGCAATGGGGGACCAGGATATTCCATTGTCACGTAAAATTCGTTTCAATCTCATGTTTTCCTCAACCAGAGACTGGTTCGTACGACGTAGAGGATGGTTATAAGCGGCTTTTGCCTGGTCTTCTATGTCCCTGGATTCCCAGGGAAAGACCGTCTGTATTTTGTTAGAAGCGGTGGTCGTGAGACTGCGCGATGTGCTTACCGCTGTAGGGGTAGCCATTTTGGCTTGAAGTGACAAAGAGGCCGGTGTGGAAGTGAGGTTTTGTGACAAGGCTACTGACACGGTACGGCCGTCTGGTATGAACGCCAAGTGTACTGACAAATGTTGTCAGACAGACGTTCCTGCCGTCAATATAAGAGAGATGTTTTATTGACACCCGGCCAAATAACAAGGTGCAACTCAAAGACAAGATGTGTGTCGGACAGCGTAACGACCGATGAAAAGAAGAAATCAGCGTCACAGATAATGAGGGTGTCAAAATTTCACATTGAGGAAATGAGGTAGAAGAAGAAAAATAGGGAGGAGGAGGGAGGAGAAGAGAAAAAAAAAAAGAAGAAGAACAAGAGGAGGAAGTGGGAGAGGAGGAAGAGGTGAGACTTGGAAACGGAAAAGGGAAATGGACGTCTCCTTAGCCGTGAATCAGAGATTGAGCTGCAGGATGCCGTTTTGGTGTATGCATCTGCCACCGTGGTTACTAAAAGACTGATGAGGGGATAATAGGCTGTAGCTAGAATCGAGCCTCAAGGACAACTGATGATGAATGATGTCCAGCGATATGCTGGACTCACATCTGGTGATGGCCAACGACAGTTGTAACTTGTAGGTTGAGGAATTGAGGTTCTGAGTGGAGCAGCCGGGGCCTTGTCTCGTTCGACTTTGTGCTCGCTCCCATCACTGAGGTGGGTGCTTACCTACCCTGAGGTACCTAACGCACCTACCCTAAGTACCATCAGGTTACCTCCCTTTTAGGTCCTTGAGGTGGGTACGAAGCAGGTGCTTTGTGACTCTAAGAAGCTCGGACCTACGGAGAAGAACGCGGGAGAAGAGAGCATCGAAGAAGGGGGGAGGGGGAGAATGAGGTTGACTGATCTCATTTCTACGTCTGCGCCATCTTATCTCGAAGTTACGTGTTGTTTTGACCTACTTGGGTCCTTAAAATGAGATACTTCGTCCAATTGATTGCTGGCCACTGGAGCCTCACTTTCGGTCACTGCAACAAGCGGGGCATTGGCATGCAGAGCCGAGAATCGCGCCCAACTTCGATGATCCGGTGCTTCCTTTCCGGGGTGGGGAAGACGCCCAGACCATACTTTGCTCTTAGCATGGAGAGCTCTATCCCGACACCCATATCATGTGATTGCTTGAGCATTTCTTTGGTCGTGCAATCGCTTCAGGTTGATACATCCTGCGCGTCCATCACTTCGTTCGATCTGTCGAATAAAATGGACCTTTCCGGGAGCTTGGCCGCATCAATTGCCTTATTGAAAGGTCAACGGGCCTATGGTCGTTTGAGACATGGGTCTGACGTCATAACGCGCTGCTACTGCAATTGATTGTCTATGATGAAATCAGTCACTGCAGTGGGTTTGGGGGTTCACGAGATACGTAATGCCACAAGTCGGAGAGGTTACATAAATAAAGGGGAGCTTACTGCTTTTCATTGTTTGACATTTGACCATCTCTCATACATATCTCTGACAATCAACACCAGCAAATACCCAGCGCTCAAAATTTCACAAACTCACTACTTCTCAACGTCACCAACATGTCGTTCTCCAACACTTCCACCGGTGACAAGCCCGCTGATCCCTACAAAAAGGCCAACGAGGAAGAACTTAGCCTCAAGGCCAAGGTTGATGACCTGAAAGAGTTCATCAACAAGTGCAAGTATGGCATGATGACCACCCGCGGTTCTGGTTCTGGCAACTTGGTTTCCCGATGCATGGCCCTGGCTGCCACCGTACGTTCCCCTGTTTGTGTTGGAGACGCGGAATTTTAGTGTCTGACGATGTGACAGGAAGCCGAAGGTGTCGACCTGCTCTTCCACACCAACACCGAGTCCGGAAAGACGGACGATCTGGAAGCCGATTCCCACATCAACGTCTCATTCATCAATTCCTCCGGAGAGTGGGCTTCTATTGCCGGTCAGGCAACCATCGAGACAGATCGTAGCATAGTCAAGAAGTACTACAGTTCTACATTGAAGGCATGGCTTGGAGATCTTGGCGACGGCACCCACGACGGATCCGCAAATGATCCTCGCATTGGTGTCATCCGTGTGAAGATGGTCTCGTCGACATACTCTCTGGCAACGAAGAACATTGTCAACCGAGCCGCCGAGGTTGCCGTGGGCACTGTCACTGGCAAGCCTGCTTCGGTGAACAGTCTCAGGGAGATCACAGAGTCCGATGTACGCTCTTGGCGCGCTTCCGTTGTCTAAGGAAGATGGATGATGTCCTAGTTGTACAATAGCATGACTATGAGCGGTGTCATGACTGAACGTCGAACGCCAAAATTGAAGACTATTGCTTCCCATAACCTTCCTTCCACAGTCTGTCCCACTTCTCCTTATCCACTGCAAACTGCCGAACGAAATCGTTCTCTAATTCATGTGCTCTACGACCCAAGAGCACCAAGCTGTGTAGGGGCGGGCCAAGCTCCTCGTCAGCCGAGCAAAGTTCCTCCAGCGTGCCGGAGACAAACTTCTCCGTCTTGCCTCCTACCCTAGCAGCCCCAATTGCCAGACTGTCCTTGCTATAGACACTTTCCTTGCGCTCGTCCTCGATTTCTAGCATTTGTGACGCACACTGGCCGACGGTCATATATCGTGGGGGCTCGTAAATCAGTCGGCCCCGGGCCATGTTTTCCAGACTCTGCTCCTTGACCTTGATATCTACAAGGACAAGTGTATGTAAACCAATGGAGCGGTTTTCCCTTATTCGGTCGTAGAAAGACGCGGGTTTCCAAGTCTCAGTGAAAAATACCATGGACACCGTCTGGCCGAAGTTGTAGAGCTGCAAGCCGCAGGCGCCGATACCGGACATGATCGAGGCATTGGGCACCGTTCGTACGGGGATCTCGAGTTCTCGGGCTCGAAGGACAAGGTCGGTATGAGTTGTGGCCCTAAAATCGTTGTTAGCGACTGATATAACAGACTCGGAATGTTTAATGGCGTACCCAAAAGGGTCACCAACAACGCAAAATGCCACATCCTCCTCTTGAGCATTGAGAAGGATTTCATCGCTATTCGACTCGACCATTTCTCGATCGGCAATGGTAATCGGCCGTCCATAATAAGACTCCTACTGTTAGTTAGCGTTAGCTTCTTGCAAAGAGGTTCATCGTTTTGTGCCTACCAGAACAGACTGGTCGACGAGGAGGATGCTGGTGTATGCCTCAAGGTAGACTCTAGAAGCCTTCTTGACTACCTCCAACCCTTTGACAGTAATGTCCGTCTCATCGGAGAGACCAAGTCCAACCAAGTACAACATTTTGGTGGTTTGTTGTTTCGATGTGTGTAGCGCGTTGAAAATTCAAGACGGAAATCCGTCGAGAAAATGTGCCCCGCGGCGGGGTACTCTTAGCGTTCCGCGCCGCCTAACCTCTGGAGCGTCATGCCAAATACCCCTGTCAGGCGCGACAATCCCGACTTTTCTCCCCGTCTCTCGATAGTCCTACAACCCAAAACACTGCGACGCCCATGATGTCCGACTCAAAGAAAGCAGGGGCCTACGGCACCACGGGCGGCGATACCGAATTTCGAAAGAATTGGGATCTCGACGAATACGCTGCGAAAGCCAAGAAGCGCGAAGCTGAGGAGAAGGAGGAAGCGAAAGCACGATATGAAGCGAAGCTTGCGGGTAAGAAGTACCACAAGCCCTTGACGGGCAACGAGACGTTTACATCGGCGCGACGGAACATTATCGACCTCACGGCGCAAGTTGGAAAGACGCAATTGGTTCCTGCAGGCGCTGGTGTCGGAAAACGCGGACGCAGCGCAGGGTTCTATTGCGATGCTTGCGATTTGACTTTCAAGGACAACAAGCAATACGTGGAACATTTGAACACTACACAGCATCTTATCAACACCGGACAGACAACACAAGTCAAGAGAGCGACGGCAAAAGAAGTTCACGAGAGAATCGAGTTCTACATCCGACGGAAAGAGGAGTTGGAGAAGGAGAAGGCTACGAGTCTCCAAGAAAGATTACAGCTAAGAGAGGAGGAGCACGAAAAAGAGGTGGAGGAAAAGAGGAAGAAGAGAAGAGATGACGCGGATAAGAAACGGCAAGCGAGAGAGGAGGAGGCTAAGGTCAAAACAGAGTATGGAGATGATGTGCGGATTGAGGGCGAGCATGATGAAGACGATATGATGGCACAGATGGGATTTACCGCCTTTGGAGGGTCGAAGAAGTGAGAGTCTACCTACGGTGGGTTTTTGGAAAATGATGTGATACCCCGTGTTTGTGCCGTGGCGTTATAAATACCCAAGGTAGTGGTAGTGTTCGAATATGGACTAAGGTACCCTCTCGAGGAATCAAAGCAAGAGACAGGAAGACTTTTATGACAAACTTGGACTCGAGAGAATGAAGCGAGCAAGCTGGTGGACTTGACCGTGGCAGAACAAGCGCCTAATTTAAATGACAATTCGAGCGCAGCCTCGTCCTAAGCTACAAGCCTCTACGATGCTCATCAGCGTCTGAATTAAATGCATGGCTACCTCAACGCGCTGCTTGCGCCTCATGCTCAACCTCCTCTGGCGCCATGATGGTGGGGGGTTGGCTGTCTCGTGAACCAGCCACTTCACTGCCTTACCCCAGTCACCCCGCCTGGCAGCCTTTTGATCCCCACCACCATGAACAGGAACCGCCGTCAAGCAGACAAACTACTTCCCCCCTGCAACGTACATTTAAAAGCTTACGAGGGCGCCTCCGCTCCCGAGATCAGCAACTGCCGATATTTAGAAGCATTGCTGTATCCCTGTCCGCTCTTCCATCGCCATGGCTTCCTCCAATCCCGCCGCAGCTGCTTCGCTACTAAAGCGCCAGCTTAGGGAAATGCAGACGAGCAAGGACATACCGGGAATTTCGTGTGGTCTCGTTAACGACAGCAACATCTTTGAGTGGGAAGTGATGCTGATGATTAGTGATGACTGCAAATACTACGGCGGTATGTACTTCAAACCAGTATCGTGACCCTGGGCTGAACTGATGGCCTGTCCTTGTAGGAGGTTTCTTTCGAGCTCGCATGAGCTTCCCGCCGTCCTATCCACATCTGCCGCCCACGCTGACCTTTCAAAACCCGATCCCTTTCCACCCCAACATCTATCAGAACGGAAAATTGTGTATCTCGATTCTGCATCCGCCCGGAGACGATGAGTTTGGATATGAGCATGCTTCGGAGAGGTGGAGCCCTGTGCAATCGCCAGAGACCATTCTGGTCAGCACCATCACCCTCTTTCACGACCCCAATGACGAGAGCCCGGCGAACGTCGAGGCCGCGAAGCTGTTCCGTGAAGAGAAGGAAGGGAAGAACAAAGAGTTTCGGAAACGCTGCCGAAAATGTGTGAGGGAAAGCTTGGGTGAGGATTAGCTGAGGTGTGTTCGGATGTTTCGGCGAAAGTCAAGCCCAAGAGGCTATTAAATTGGGCGTATATCATCGAATTGGAACCATGTCAGCGTTTTGGATGGCGTACAGGAGGTATCTTGTGATTCAAACATCTCGGATAGCGAATAGGCGACGTTCTCGAATTTGATCCATGGATGAGAAAGTGAAGAGTAAGGAAGGGTGCGACCTGCAAGAGGTGCATATCTTGCCGACTTACTTCTCATCAATAACACCAATGACCTTTCCAACGACTCGATCCCACTCCTCGTCCCATCGCAACGCTCCCTCTTGGACAGCACCCCGCTTCAGTCGCGCCAGTTCGACTTCACCCTCGCCAGTGATACCCAGAAGCCTGTTCAGGATCTCGGCCAATTCAGATGCGGTCTCAAACCCGCAGCCATTTTGCCCTTCCTTGATAAGCTCGCCGAAACTCTCAAATGCCGAATACGCAGCTACGGGAAGACCTGCTCCAAACATATCAACAACCTTCATCGGTAGATCGACTCCCGAGCTGGACTTATGTAGGGAGATTCCTAGATCTGCGCATGCGAGGAGTGAAGCGTAGTCCCGAGTGGATAGCCAAGCTGTCAGGATCCGAATGCCGGGAAGTTTTCCTTCACCCTGAAGCTGTTGAATCCTGTCTAGGTAGTGCTGCTTCTGAGGCCCCTTTCCGGTGATGATGGCTAGAACGGGCGAAGGCGCTTCTTCCCTAAGCCATGAAGATGAGTTGGCGTATGACACTAGGGCATCAAGAAGTAATCCAAAATCCTCATCTGCTGTCCATGAAGTGCTGCTGACAATTAGTCGTATTGATCCGTCGATGATGTTCTTCGCAGCAGCTTTAGTCTCTGGGAGTTGAGAGAGGAAGGCTCGTCTCTCCTCCTTAGATAGGATAGGCTGGAACACTGCGGCGGGTCTGTCGTGTAGAGTGTAGATGGGGCTCTTGATCTTGAATGGTTTTTTCTCAAGCTGACGACTCATGGCATCTGTGACAGCCAAGTTCGCGTTGCCCAAAAGTCGCCCAAAAAAGGTCTCGTATAATCGATACACAGGGACGATAGGTCTCATCCAGCGGTTTTGGGCTAGAATTGTGTAGCCGTAGTTGTGCCAGTCCACAATAACCTTGCTGCCGCGGATGAGAGAGACCATGAGCGCTACATGGAAGGCAGGAATAGAAGGCGGGTTCTGGTCTACGTTATCATTCTGTTCACGAGATCCGGACCCCAAAGACCTACCTGGATGATGATCCATTGAGCAGGAGGAGCATCATACATCAACGTGCGGAACAGGCCCCAGAAATTCCAGATGACCTTCAGAGGGATGTTTAAGAAGAACGGTAACGTTCCCCATTGAAGCACCTCGGGTAGTGGGGGGAGTGCGTACACGTTCACACGCGAGTTTCCAATGAGATCTGGGATTCTGGCCGTCTCTAAGATATCGTCAGGCCTCTCACTGTTGGTGTTGAGCATAAGGGTACCGACCTTTGTAGCCGACTAAATCAACATAGCGTCCGTGTTTCGCGACACTTAGCCCATGGTATTGCATCCGCGGACTCCGACCAATATCGCCAACGACGAGAATTTGAATATGTTCATCCTCGGGCGTCTTGGCAGGACGATAGCGGGTGGGTATGGCGTTGTTGTAGAACCAGGCTAGGATGACGAAAGTTAAGCCTCCCGCCAAGATGGAAAGGATGAAGGAGGCGGACATGCTGGTACTTGTTATTGCGCGGTTTTGCGCCGCCTGGCTCCTGAGTGTGAGATCAAGTCGTGAGGCTTGTTGGTGCTTGGTGGTGGTTGAGCCCAAGCTCGTTTCCGCCCAGTGGCCTTGCGCATAAGTCGGCGCTGCCGCAGTTCCACGCGCCCCGGTTGGTAGTATCTCGTACCAAGCACGCAGGTGGAAGATGTGTCCAAATTTCTCCGCCTTGAAGATTGGCAGGGGTAAGTCTGGCAGATAAGGCCGAGACGCTGTGTTTCAAGTTTCCCTAGATCCGATCTCACACGCTATGCGTCGTCATACCGTCAAATTGTCTAAAAGCTGGAGCCTGCTTCTTACCTCATCTGCATACCTCCCTCGCCTTGGTAGGAATTAAAGGTCGAGCGATGGTCCCTGCTAGAAGCTGTTCAGCCCCGTCAAGGGCCGCTATCAGAGATTGGCTAAACTCTGCGCTCAGCTGCAAAGGACAGAAAGGTGCCCCGGATGATGACGTTGATTGGGTCGCGCGGTTCCTGCACATAGCCGCAGGATGCACCAGCGGGGAGTGATAGTGCGCTAAACCTTACTAAGGTTTAGCGGACGAGGAGGTGCATGCAGGGGGTCAAACGGGGGAGGCCAAATTCTGAACACTAAACTAAACAGGCGGTTGATTGGCGGATGGATCAGGTACGTCAGGAAGGTGCTGTCGACCTTTTGACAATTCCTCGTCCTCGTTCCGGTGATCCACCACTTTCTTCTTCATCCTTTATATTTTTGGAGGGAAATCGACCTGCGGCAAGGCCGTGTCTCTCGCGAAGGCCCTCTCTCGCCGCTAAGACTCTCACGACTGCTTAACCACTACCCCCGACCGTCGACGACTGCATTCTGTTACGCCCGTCCCCAACACGTAGCAGTGTCTCCTATCTCGCTCCTCTACTTCTGTTCGAACCACAGGTTCCACAACATTCAATCACCTAAAAAATAGCATTACGGTTGCGGCTCTGGGAGCATTTCGCGTGACGTCTAGCTGATGACGTCGCGGTTGACTTCACACGAGGATCTATACTGGTAGTTCCTCCTCAGACAAAGTTAGAATACGCCGACAACCCACACTGCCTTGGACTATCCGCTTTCGGCCACGATTCGACGCCTCGATTCTCCAACGTCATGACATCTTCGTACGCCTTGCCAACGTCCTCGTTTCCGCATGCGCATCAGCATCACATTCATGCGCACGCGCGCTCTCAGTCTCAAACGTCTCAGAAATCCCTGAGCTCGCTGCACTTGACGATGTCGAACGACAGCGATCACTCGAGCCTCGAGGACGCATCTCAAAGCCTCCCCCGTTCGCATAGTCGCTCTGTGAGATCACACGGCCATGGGCGCCACAGTTCGCACTTGTCGAATGCCGGTGCGGTGTTGGCTCGGGAGCGACTACCTCCAGCACTTAGCACCATGGAAGGATGGAAACAAGAGGTGACTCCGGGTGGGAAGAGCATATTGACGCCGGGTCCTGAGACTGCCACGATGCCGTATTCGCCGCCTCGACAAGGTGGCGGACACGAACACGACCATGATCATGACCATGACCATGACCACGCTCACGCTCACGCTCACGACGACCACGGCCATGGCCACAACCACAGTCATGGCCATAGCCATGATCATCATCACCATCATGGTCACAGCCACGATCATGGAAATGGTGGTAAGAGGTCAATGGTCACGAGGATGCTGCTTCCGTATACAGCTGGATTTCCTATTCTCCATGCAATTATGATTGAGCGGGACTCGAGGCGAATTTTCTATTTCATGACGTAGGTTCAAGATATTAAAGCTACGGGCTTTAAGCTGACTACGATGCTCAGGCTTAATTTTTCCTTTATGGCGGTTCAGGCTTTCTACGGCTATGTAACGGACTCGTTAGGTCTTCTTAGCGACAGTATTCACATGTTTTTCGACTGTGTGGCGTTGCTGGTAGGTCTTTTAGCTGCAGTGTTGAGTAAATGGCCACGGAGTCAGAAGTTTCCCTACGGCTTTGGCAAGATTGAAACGCTGAGTGGGTTTGCCAACGGCATTCTGCTTATGTGAGAGCCTTCTAACGACGCGGTTGACGATGAAAAGCTAATGTTCCGTGCAGGCTTCTCAGTATCGAAATTGCCTTTGAGGCGTTTGAACGGTTGTGGGAGGGAACTGAAACTAAGCGACTTGGTGAGCTCTTCGTGGTCAGCACGCTGGGGCTGATTGTTAACCTCGTTGGTATGGCTGCCTTTGGCCACCATCACCATGGAGGACACGACCACGACCACTCACACGGGCATTCACATGATCACTCGCACTCTCTTGATCATTCACATTCCCATGAAAAGCAAGGCTGTGGGGGACACAGCCATGGACACTCTCACGACAACGAGAACATGCACGGGATCTACTTGCACATCTTGGCAGACACTCTCGGGAGTGTTTCTGTGATTGTATCGACGGTATTGACGAGCTGGTGGGGGTGGGCGGGCTGGGACCCGTTGGCGTCGTGTTTCATTGCAGTCCTTATCTTCCTCTCATCGAAGCCATTGGTCTACTCATCAGCAAGACGGCTATTGTTGAGTATTTCCGAGAATACCGAATACAATCTGCGAAATAGCCTTGGCGGAATCCTCCAGCAGAGGGGAGTAGTCAGCTATTCAACGCCCAAGTTCTGGCTCGATGATCACAACGCGAGTAGTTCACGAGAAAAGCTTCTTGGCATTGTCCACGTGGTGGCGGCTCGAGGAGCTCCGATAGAGGATGTACGGGATCGGGTGCGAGAGTACCTGTTTCAACAGGGCATGGATGTTGTTGTTCAGGTAGAAAGAGAAGGAGATAATTCGTGCTGGTGCGGTAGAGTTGGAGCACGAGGCTCGGCAGCATTGCCAGCCGCGAAGGCGTTTTAGAAGAAGAAGAAGAGGCTAGAGCGAGTCCCCGAGGAGTGTGATGAGTGAGGATTATACTCTACACTCCGTGTAATAGGAGCTTTACGGTTGACTCAGTATATGATG
>JAMYIC010000804.1:0-11559 GCA_024112705.1 Microcera coccophila
TCAACTTCAAATCTGACTAACTGGCAGATGTCTAGGGAGGAACAGCACCCTATCGCTCTATCCATTGCGCCGAATCTCGCCAACACACGCTTCGGAGCTTTTACCAAGTTGGACATGCTCATACTGAGTGGTCATTTTAGGTGAACACAAAGCAGGGTGTTCTCTAGGTCCCCGAATCTTTATGGCATCGAGACTACGAAGATACTCCTCAGCGATGGGGTTACGTCCGGGGAGATCCCGACCTTGTCAGAAGAAATCGAACGTGTATTTGGCAGCGACGAGAGGTATTATTCCCGTTTCAAATGATGACTAGGACACATAGGGTCCTTCACCAAATCTGGGTAAAGAGCGGCGGAATAATGAGTGAGAGCTTGCGATTAGCAAAGCTACGAGAAGATGCAGGTCACGTAATACGACAGCTTCCACCTTTACTTTTTCTCGGGTGGTAATTACAGTTCCCCTACGAGAGTTGAGACGAAAGAGGGAAACAAAAAAAAAGTGATAAAAAGAGGAACAAAATCAATCTCGAGCCGGAGGCGAGGAGGGCCCCCGGCAGGGCCGCCGGAGGCAAAAGTCAGCTTCCAGCTTTGCGTTCCCAGGCAAGGACTTCAGTTGTCGATATAGAATCTATTATCCAGAGTGAGAACTGTAAGAAACTAGGCCTAGGTAAGGTAAATCACTTGGGACATGTCCCAGTTCGTGGCTACAGGCGAATCCGGTCTGAAGGCATTAAGTCTGTTCGCGACTGGCCTGCCATGTGACGATATGATGTTAGGATATCTGCCTTCATCATGCTATCTCCATTATGGTAATTTCTTTTCTAAAGCCACATAAAACCTAATTCATATCGTTGTCTCAATAATCTGAGTTGGAGATTTGCTACAAATGACCAAGCGACTCGATTCAGGTAAAGAAAATACCGCCATCGACAACGAGCGTCTGTCCAGTGACATAATCCGAATCCGGACCGCTCAAGAAACTGACCACCTTGGACACATCCTCCGGCGTGCTAGTCCTCCCCAGAGAAATGAGGTCTTCGCTGTACTTCTTGATCATATCGCCCTTCTTGGCGCCACGCACCTTGCCCAACTCCTCGTCGATGAGATCCCACATGGCCGTCCCAACAATACCCGGAGCGTAGGCGTTGACCGTGATCTTGTGGCTCGCCATTTCCATGGCGAAAGCCTGGGTGAACCCGCGCACGGCGAACTTGCTCGCGGAGTAATGGGGCAGCATGGGGAAGGCTTTCATGGCGGCAATAGACGCCGCGCCGATGATCTTGCCGCCGGAGCCTTGCTTGATCATCTGCTTGGCGGCCGCGGAGTAGCAGTTGAATGTGCCGTAGACGTTGACTTCGAACATCCGGCGGAGGTCGTCTTCGGTAATGTCGAGGGTGGCTTTGACTTGCGCGATGCCGGCGTTTGCAATCATGGTCGTCAACGGGCCGAGCTCCTGAACGGCCTTTTCGACCATCTCCTCGACTTCGGAACGGACAGAGACATCGGCTACATGGCCGTAGGCTTTACGGCCGAGCTTTTCAATGTCGGATACCACGTCGTCAATCTCGGCCTTGTTGTTTTGGACATCTAGAGCGGGGAAATGTTAGGTCGGCCGATGACTGCACGTAACATGACAGAGAGCTTTACCATTGACACAGACATTGTAGCCATCCTGGGCGAGACGCAGAGCAATAGCCTTGCCTCTATGATATAGGTCAGAATGCTGTTACGCGTGCGTGGAAATGGGTTTGAACGTACATTCCCCTCGCAGCTCCTGTCACAATCACCGTGCGATTTTGCTGTGAGGCCATCGTAACCTCGCTTTGGGACGAGCACTTGGGTTGAATGATGAGAATTGCCTCTTGCTGCAAAGCATACACTGAGCTGAGGGGAAATAATGAGGAGGAATGGAGATGGGCGGATGTCATCCATGTATTCGTTCGGCAGTTGCCAGGGATCAGCGCTGCACTAGCATCTTTTTGGATTACAGGGATTCCCAAATGAATGAGGAGTTGGCAGACACAAGGTGTTCTAGAGGTTACAAGTGTATATAAATCCCTCCACTATGATTGCGACCGGCACTCGAGTATGTTGAAGGGAGCCACAGCGTGTCAAGTTAGCGAATCGAAAGACGCCGTATCACATCCAAGTCAACCCTTGTAAGTAAGGCGAAGATGGTCTGGCTATGAGCAGATGTACGAATACATGCTTGAGATGCAACATTACCTAATACAGCAGGAGCTTATGTTCAGTGCTAACGTTGGCCTTGAACGATGCAGCCCGGCCACTCGCCTATTAACTAGGTCCTATGCCAACGACTGAGATCCTTGTCCTCTGGGAACGCGAAGCTAGAGCGTCTCTTTTGCCTCCGGCGGCCCTGCCGGGCGCCCTCCTCGCCTTCGGCTCGAGCTCTGCGGCAGCCCCTTAAGCCTATAGCTTATAGCAGCTTTATCTAGTGAGCGGTGAGATGGCCAAAACATCCAATTGTTGTTGGGTATTTCAGAATCGTGGCTAGTAATTGTGGTGGCGAAGCAACACTGGGCTCCCATTAGAAGAAGCAAAGCTAGAAGCTGCCGCCCACCACATGTCCTTCAACTTCCTATAGCTTTGCTTAATGACAGTCCCAGGCAATACTTTGGAGTCTTTCTTCCTAGCGCTTGTGTATCCCACATCGGCTACACTACATGGCGTTATACCAGGAAACTTGTGTCACAGGGGTTCGGAGCAAGTGGAAATTGCCAAGCCTAGTTTCCCTGGGAAGAAGAGTGGGAAGTCGGCGAAGTGGGTAAATATACAGGACAGGATGGGTGACATGGAGAGTCGAGCGAGCCATCTGAAATCATCGAGACGGCGCACCAGATAGACCTGAGAAGCCGAAGCCTGAGGGTTTTGGGTAGGACTTGACGAGAAATAGCTTGATGAATTAATTCAAGAAGGCATAAATACTCTAGTAATAGAGAGCGACTCAATTCAGGATATTTGATAATGTTTAGTCCAGTTTTCATGTATATAGAACAATGTTTGACGTACAAGATTAACTAAACCTTATTCTGCGTCGAATCTCATGACCTGAAGCAACCCAGAGCGATCTACGTAAACGATAGTGGAGGATGCAACATGAATTTTTGTGCCACAGCGTGGGGAAAGTGGTTGATGAGGATAAGGGACAAGTGTAACGAGATCCTCGCCATTGATGATATTCCCTTCCCAATCTATCCCGTAGCCATGACGACGACTATCTACTTCTTTACCAGACTTGTCGAGCTCAATGACACCTTGCATGGTCTGGAGCACCGAGTCGGCTCTGGAGAAGAATATAGGCGACGTCCAATTGATGAGGTTGAAAGGGACTCTTGCCCTTTGGGCGCCTGTGAGAGCATCCCATATCCTGACGCTCTCAAACCAAAGCTCTTCGTGAATCAGTGAGGCAAGCAGCTTACCATCAGCTGACATTGCTCCCTCGCACAACGCTCCTTCGAAGTGTATGGTTCGAGAGTTGACATCTTCAAGACGTCTTACTTCGAAATAGGATTCACTACGTGATTTCGACCATCCCACGGCATAATGTATACCATCTCCAGATAAGATGGTTATAGGGATGCTAGTGAGAGATAGAGGTGATAAGGTCGCTGTATGAAGATGTTGACCCGTGATGGCGTCCCATATATTGACATAATTTATGGCCGACCAAAAGGTAATGAAGCGTAATCCGTCAGTAGAAAATGTTAGATTTGTTGCGTAGAAAGGAGGAAGTGAGTTTGGAGTCCGATAATGACCGTTGATTGTTTCCCATCTTAATTCCTTTTTCTCCAGGTCGAACATATGGATACCGCCGCCGGAGGAGCTACATCCAAGCTGAGCTCCATCGCTCGATAGAGCCACAGCCTTGATGCAAGCCTGCTTTGGAAGAAAGACCCACGATTCGCTACCAAGGTCCCAGACGGTAATCTCATCGGTGCACGAGACCGTAACCAGTCGTGTTCCGTCGTTCGACAAAGCAATGTACCGAGGCGAGTTTATAAAAGGGTCATCAAGCGGCTGAGAATTTGGCCCATTGGCTAGATCCAATACTTTGACAGAGCCATCTATTCCTCCTATAGCGACTTGGACACCAGTTTCAGATAAGTCCATCACCGGAAGGCCGATTTGGCTTGGTAAAGTCCACAAAGTCTTGCAAGACCTGACATCCCAAAGACTTCCATTTATCATAGAGCCTTTCGAAACAAGAGCTAAGAAGCGTTCTCCGTTTCCCGAAAGGACGATAGAACCGGGTTTTGCCAATTCCGTCACCCAGTAAGGGTCATTTGGTACCCTAAGGGGCGGCGATCCCACATGCACTACTGTATATCTTGAAGCAGCGGGAATAAGATCTTGAACCAGGACTTCGGAAGTATTGGTTAAAATGACAATCCGCGCTCCATTATCGGATATAGAAATTGCGTTGATCTGGGCGTCTGTCCAATCCTGTAATTTCGGTAGAGGGAAGCTTAAATGCGAATCCTCCACTATGGCCCAAAGATCAATAGCATTCGTTTCATCATAGAAACCTAGACTTTCATGCCTCAAAGTGGCTACTCGAGTGCCATCTCCAGAAATGGCTACCATGTTTTCGGGCCGGTAAGCCAGACTTGACAATGATTTCTGCCAACACCGACGAGTCGCGATATCCCACATGTGAATTGTTGTTTCTTCACCAGACGAAACTGAAGTAATTCGCCCGTCATCAACGGAAAACGACGCCTTTAGAAGTTTTCCACCATGGTGTCTCCTTTCATGCAAGAGCTTCCCTATCAAGACCTCGTGGACGGTAATCCGTCCGTCAGACCTCGGGATGATGATTTGTTTCCCTGTGCTCGACAAAGCTACCGAAGTGGGAGAATCGAATACATCAAAGGTCCTCAGACACACTCCTGATTTGACCTCGAACACTTTGACAAAACTGTCAAGCTGTGTGAAGATCGATGTTGAGGCCAAATGTGATCCGTCTCGCGAGAAAGCCACTGAATCAACCTTATAGTCGTGGTTTTGTGCCATTTTTGGGCCTAGGTTCCACTGCTCTGCCACTTGAGGTTTTGTCGTAATCCATTGGGTTTCTGCCTCCAAAAACAAACCTCGGACCAAGCTCTGTGAAGGGCTAAACAAGAGGGCTGAAACATAGACCTGGAGAGGATATATTTCGATAGTTTTTTGATGTGATTGGAAGAATCGACTGGCATCTTCGACAAGTTCTAGATCCCAAGCTGGTGGTGCCAATGCCTGAGTGTTGTCAACGTTGAGCTCGGTTGAAATTGGGTAATTAGTAAGTCTTACTTTGAGCGAATTATCAAGCTCTATCAGGAACATGACCCCTTCTTGCGTGCACTTGAGAAGGCTTAGAGCTTCGATCCAATGAAGTAGGTGTACTTTCAAGAATCCATTGACATCATCAATAATGTTGCCGTTGTCGAGTTCTGCGTGTGTGGCCGCCAGTAAAGAGGCGACTGGACTAGAGTTAAGAAGATGGCGGATCCAATATACGCAAGCATATTTCATCCGAACTAGTGGATTTGGCTCAGGGGTTGTGAAATCAGAAATAGTAACGTCCAGTCTACCCAGCTTATAGATATCTCTTCGCAGGGATTTCAAGAGCTCCAGTGACGTCGAGAAAATTTCGTGATGCTTCTGATGAATCCCCCTAGGAAATATCGTTTGTAGAGCCTTCTGGAGTAAGAACTCCTTTGCAGACTGGTGAACAAAGTTGACGTGACCCTTTTGCAGTGTTAAGAACGAGCCGCAGGTGCTAATGATCTCGGTCGCATTGCCTTCCCTCGGCATCTCGACGAAGGAATCCAGTTCCTCAATGCTGAGCGGCCGATACACAGTTACGACCGTGGATAGAATTCGGTTGCAAAGCCCAGCGTATCCTGATTCTTGAACACGTTCAAGCATTCTTCCGTACAACGGGTCGAGGTCAGGTGGGAAAGCCTCCATCAATTCCCGGGTTTGCCATGTCCTAACATCAGGGTCCCGAAGTTGCTTGCAAACTAAGGCTACCCAGAGGAACGTATCGTTTGAATGCGCGGCGAGATGATCTGCGACACTTTTTTGCAACGTTTCGCTGTAGCTCGAGGACTGCGCCAGTTCGTTTACATTTTTGTAGATGTATGCCTGTACCGCAGTAGCAATAGAGTCGTGTGTGATCTCGAGACATATAGTAGCCTTCTGCTCAGCGACTCCCAAGACTTTCTCGATCCGAGGGTAGTTGCGACTGGACACGATCCATTTCGCGTGAAACGAAGACTGTCGAGCGATAAAATCGACCAGCTCGTGTTGTCCCGATTCGCATTCATCGAGAGCATCGACAAGCAGAATAAAACCAGACGATAGCGGATCCTTGAGCATGTCCGCCAAGATAGTCGATAGCACCCACCAGGAGTTTTCGTCTTCAAAGGGTTGTTTTCCTTTGCCTTTATGCTGCTTTTCTATGTGCGCTATCAGAGCTTCCTCTTGTTCTACAAGAAGATGAATAATAGCCCGTAGCACAGCAGATGCTGAGTTCAGCTTTGGATCTGTTGCTTTGCAAAAACAGTACGACAATCGAGCTTGGTGATGCTCTTGCAGTTCCTCGATGATGCCACATAGTAGCATAGTCTTTCCTTTTCCAGGATCACCTTGGGCAGGTAAGAATCAATCCATACAAGCAGATGAGTACGATAGTCTTACCTTTGATCCATAGCAATCGGTTCTCGGGTTGCTTATACCACCGCTGATACTCGTCATGCTCGAATATCCATTTGTAGCAGTCCCGTAGGAGCGGACCTTTCGCCCAAAGTATCTTTGATCTCTCGACGCGTGAATCGGTCAACCGGAGAGCAGTGAGACAGTCGTCCCGGCTCGACTCGTTTGTCCCACTGTGGTAGTTGTAGGTGTTTCCCACTTGCAATCTGGCGTTTTCTCCCACCGTCGCATGCCCAAGAGAATTCATTCTTGCCAAACTATCCTTTTGTGATCAGTTGGGGCAGAACCTTCATTAAGATGGTGGGAAGTAGGAAAGGATCAGGCTCTGAGAAGTGAGGCTTGGGCGGGGTTGATTCGAGAAACGACTGGCATTGGATGCCTTCTCCCCTGGTTTCATGCAGGCAGTCAGCCGCAAGGCAAACACTTCCAGGAAATGCCCCTCGTCGCACTCTTCCAAGATCCAAAATGACAGAAGCTTTCGGCGTTGTAGCCGGTGCTCTAAGCGTGGCGGCGCTCTTCAACAACTGCGTCCAATGCTTCGAATACGTCCAGTTTAGCCGTCAGTTTGGACGCGACTTCGGGCTTTGTCAGGTCAAGCTTGACACGGGCAAGCTTCGTCTAAGCAGATGGGGCCATGCTGTCGCGATCAACGAAGATCCTCCCTTTCGAGCAAATACGCCAGAGAAGTCGGTTCGCCAGGCAGGTATCATTTTGCAGGAACTCTTGGTGCTCTTTGAAGAGACGGAGAGGTCCTCAAGAAGATACCAGACGATCGAGACACAGGAGGAGCTTGCAAGCTTCGAGATTACCGACGCTTCCTCGGTTCATCTTCGACTGCACAACCAACTCAACAACATTATCCAACGGCGGCAGGCGAGGCCCAGCTTTCTCAACAAGACGACGTGGGCGCTATATCACCGTAAACGCTTCGATCGATTGTTGGCAGACATAAAGGAACTGGTGGATAGCCTGGAGAAGATCATCCCAGTCGAGACCGACGTTCGGCGCAACATAATCGAAATGGAGGTTGAAGAAATCAACGACGAACCGAGCCTACAAGCGCTAAATGAGGCTGCGATTGATAGTGACGCCGTCTTGTCTGAAGCAGTCCAGGAGAAAATTGAGCGCATCGGAGGAAGAAATTCCGTGGAGAGTGTCAAAGGCAAGGGAAGCCTGCGTCTTGGGAACGAATGGAGCGCGTCTGCCCTTGATCAAAAGTTTTTCGTCGGCGATCCTACCATGAATCATATGGGCTCGCTTGAAGGAGATGGCATGATAATTCATATCGGGCACAGTTACGGTGGGAAGAGTATTTTCGATGGTTGAACATGAGAGCTTTGGACAATAAACTTGTATACCCTTTTGAAGCTTCCATCCGATAGTACTACCATATTGAATCCATCGCTAGCTATGTTCTTTCGCCGGTCCTTCACCAGAGAAAAACACCTGGTTGGTGGCAAGAGCTTGTACAATCTCGAGTACCCATCCCAGACTCACCAACATCTTCATACATCTCATCTTGACATCCCAGCTCTCTACAGCTTGGACGGAATAGTCATGTTCACATGAACAGCTTTGACGTTCGAATACGCCGCCAGCCCAGCCTCGCCGAGCTCCCTGCCAATCCCGCTCTGCTTGACGCCACCAAACGGTATCCGCCAGTCACTGTCATTGCTCGAGTTGATCCAGACCATGCCGGCCTCGATCCTCCTCGCCGCGCGGTGAGCCCGGGTCAGATTGCTCGTGAAGATGGCGCTGCCGAGTCCGAACTGCGTGTCGTTCGCCAGTCTGATCGCCTCCTCCTCTTCGCTGAACCGCGTAATCACAACGAATGGACCAAACACCTCCTCTTGGAAGATGCGCATCGTGGACGACACCTCGGTAAAGACTGTCGGCTCGATGAAGTAGCCCTTTCCGCTCTCGTGCTTGAAGGGCTGGCCGCCGAGGGCGAGCTTGGCGCCTTCACTCTTGCCCACGTCGACGTAGGACATGATGCGGTCGTACTGAGCCTTGGTGACTTGCGGGCCTTGCGATGTGCTCTCCTCAAAAGGATCGCCAAGCTTAGAGATGGTCGTAATTTTCGACTTGAAGGCTTCCAAGAACTTGTCGTAAACCTTGTCTTGAACGAGAATTCGCGACGTCGCAGTGCAAATCTGGCCCTGGTTCGACATGATGCCGATGTGAGCCCACTCGGCAGCGAGATCGATGTCAGCATCGTTGAAGACGATCAGAGGGCTCTTCCCGCCGGTCTCGAGGGTGATGTTCTTCAAGTTGTTGCTGGCCATCTTCATGATGCTCCTCGCGGTGGGCGTCGACCCGGTGAAGGCGATCTTGTCGACGTCCATGTGGGCGGCCAGCGCCGCGCCCGCCTTGGCGCCCAGGCCGTTGACGATGTTGATGACGCCCGGCGGGAAGCCGGCCTTGGCGACGAGGGTGGCGAGGAAGAGGATGGAGAGGGGGGTTTGTTCGGCCGGCTTCAGGACGATGGTGTTTCCGCAGGCGAGCGCGGGGCCGAGCTTCCAGGCTGCCATGGCCAAGGGATAGTTCCATCTGAAGACGGGCTGTTAACGACTGCGTGTTCGGCCGGTGGCCATGCTGACTTACGGAATGATCTGACCGCACACACCTACGGGCTCGCGGACCGTGTACGCAAACTTGTCTGGCGTGGTCTCAATCACCTGCCCAAACACCTTGTCCGCAAACCCGGCATAGTACCGCAGCGTCTCGGCGACCTCATTGACGTCCTCGTTCAGAGCAACCTGGTAAGGCTTGCCGTTATCCCAAGTCTCAATCGTAGCCAACGTCTCGCGGTTCTCCTCGACCAAGTCGGCCAACTTGTGCATCAGCTTCCCGCGGTCGGTGGCCGGCAAGTCCCGCCAGCTCGGGTCTTGGAGGGCTTTGCGCGCCGCTTTGACTGCTCTGTCGACGTCCTGCTCCGTGGCCGCGTACACCGAAGTGATGGTCTGTTCGTTCCTATACGAGTCAGCGGTAAGTCCGGATTGCAAGCGGGTTTGGGATTGAGACGTACGTGGGATTGATGGACTCGACCTTGCCGCCGTCTGAAGACTTCACCCACTCGTTGTTGATGAAGAGCCCAATGGGCTGGGCGTACTTGCGGCCGTTGGGCGCGGTGAGTTGGAGTACGGTGTCGGAAGCCATTGTGTCGGTTCGTGCTGTCGCAGTGCTGTGAGGTTGAGAGGATCTCTGATGGCTCAGGCTGTGGAATTGAGTCCGAAGCTTGACGTTGTCGTATCGGTATGGGTAGACAGTGTTGCGTAGTGCCGAGACGAGACGGACTGGGTTTCGCGGGACAGCGGGGGACGCAGCAGTGAAGACTGTACGATTCAACAGACTCGCTCTTATCCTCATGGGAACGACAGATTGATCGAAGTGACAAATACTAAGGATTCAAAGATATCCCTCGCCTCTGCTTGGCAAGACTCTGGCCGCGGGGTAAAAACTACGATGACGATGGTCCTCAACCGGCGGTGCTGCATGTCTCAGCTGAGGAACGACCTCGGCCATCCCACACCAAGAGCTCCTGTGGATCCTCCTTATCAGGGCCCAGCCACTTCAGGTAAGTCTTCCGCCCAGCGGCAGCTTCACGAGAGATAGCGGCCAATTTGACAACGAAGCTAAGCCAGGCTTTAAAACCCGCCCGAGGCGTGGGCGGGCTGGACAGCCGGTCCCCCAAGCCAAACTCAACTGGGAAAGAATTTGGGCACAGTGGGGTCTCCGCGTTATCAAAGCCCTCGTTTTCCCCAATTTGTCTTCTTCTTCGTGACATGTCAGGGATTCCCTGGGAGCGAAGAGAATCTCCGATGGACACGGGCGCTGGTGGTTTCTGTGATCCTTTGCACATATCGGTCCTAGTCTGGGTCGTCTCCGGTGACCGGTCCGCTGCAGACCACGGGGGATTCTGACATCTCGCTTCCCCGCGTTCTGTGCTCCCGACTGTGGAGGAGGAGGAGGACGGACTAATTGACTAATTTTGATGATCGTGAGATGGGTGGCTGCAGTAAGTTGCGGAGAGATGCATGCTCGGATATCTGCTTTCTAGCGTGGCGAGCAGGGAGTGGATACAGCGGATAGATGACACCAAGTACGTGTGTTTAGGTGAGAGGAGACATGGAGGCGTCCAAACGACCATTCCAGACTATGCTTTCTAGGAGAGATTGGGTGTCATGCTGAGCACTCACTCACAGCATTGATCTGTCCCACATCAGGTCGTGAACCCATCTTGACGCAGTACGGTGTTTGGCCTCGACTGACTCAAGCCGCCCTCACCCTCAAAGCTCGCTCAGCCCTGCGTCGCAAGGATGGAGATTCTCCCACACGCCATTACCTAAAAACTTCACCCCGCATTCTTGGGGAAATCGGGGGGGAAAAGTACGGAGTACGGAGTAGCGCAATACGCGATCCCAGACAAGGAATCTTTGACGACCATGGCGCCCCGACGAACCGGGCCCGAGATGACGCCGTCGAAACCCTTCGCCAGCTTACGCGTGCAGTAGTCGTCGTGGACCGGATGTACAGGCGCATCCAATACCGGTCACGATCATTCTCCGAGCCCCTTCCGATCGCTGGGTGGGAGTTGTCTGGGGGGCGTTCACCCGTTTAATTGCCGAGTTGGAACTAGGCGATCACGAAGGGGGAGCGGATCGGAGGTTGGGCAGATGCCAAGATGGATGGTAGATTTTAGAGAGACTGTTGGATTCCGTTGCGAGCACGCCGCTTTTGTTCTTGTGTGGCCTTGCAAAAGTCTTTGTACACTCTTCGTTTACGCTGGAGCTGTCGCATAGTTCAGATCACTTTACCACCTAAGAGTTATGTAGACATCCTA
>JAMYIC010000805.1:3054-15703 GCA_024112705.1 Microcera coccophila
AGAGAGGTTTGGAATTTGGCGGTAAATTTAGCACGGATACAGCTACGGCAGCTATGGGCGATTTCGATGAGGCGTTGAAGTTCAATATGCAGGGTCCGTCACAAACTCAATAGCTTCGATTCTAGTGCTATGGTATGGAGTCACCTATTCCTAGGCCGCCCTGACAGCCACAACCATACAGGCTATCGCGCCCAACATGGACACTCGTGAAATATGTGTTGCCCTGCGATTCGTATTTTCGATCCATGTTAGGTGGCAAATGATCTCAGGCCCTGCAGCGCATATGAGGCGCGCATGAATTCCGTTTGACGATAGGTCTACAGAGGACTGATAAGAACACGCAACTGGACTCGCTGGCGCAATGTGCAGTCATGTGCTTGACCAGGCCACAAAGGACAGGAGAGGCAAATTGCACGGCTATCACGGGTGACTGTGTTGTTGATGACAAGAATGTTTGTGCGTCAAAGGGAGTCGGATGGATCCGCCGCGGCTAGTCGGCGGGTGATCAACTGCGCAGGAACCTGCAGGATGGTAGACACGGCACAGCACGTTGTGGAAGCTTGCAATCCAAGGAACCAAGGTTCGGGACGGGATGGTTGAGACAAGTGCATCATAGGCTGTTGGGCGATCTGACATCTGAGACAGGCTTAAGTGGGTAGTCAAGGCTTTGGTGATCTGCAAGTAACACAACATTCGACGCAAAAGCCCTCGTCCTTGATCGACAAAGGGCGCATGCCGAGTTTGGGGAAAAGGGAAGTTCGGACTCAGGTCGATGAGATGTTTTCCGTACCCACTCGACCCGCAAAGGGCCGAGTGGCACAGAAAAGAATGGCAAACGTTCATGGTGTGAAGGCTCATAATTCAGAAGTGATATCGCTTGTCTGCGTGACCTTGTGGCGGACGTCGTGTCGAGCTGTGAGAGGCTGGTGAGCAAGGCTGTGACTTAGATATGAGACTCTAGGCAGTGGGGGTGGCTCAAAGAACCCTGAATAGGGGTGGTTTGAAGGCCGCAGCAGTGACCAAGCATGGAAACGCGGTCCCGTCCATTTACGAGCATGAAGGAGGAAGAGGAACATCGACATGGTGTGACGTCTGAGGATTTTCCGAGGCCAGATACTACCGAGGCTGTGAGAGAATCCTAAGCTGCGCCGTGCCTTTCAACCGGATATTCAATATTTATTAATTGAGTGACAGTGACACGGTCGATGATTCAGACAAGGTTGTTGCGGCCTCCAAGATGCCGTGTTTCCTGTTTTTAGGTCTTGTCGTCTAAGACACACAAAGGCGTGGGGTGGTGTTCGGAGGTCTCAGTGGATCTTAGACGAAAACACGTATCAACGTAGGTAGTTGACGATGCCTCCATCTGGGATACAGGTAATAATCTTTTGTTGCGGGTGCCCTACCAGTCGCACTATCTCCCCGCGGCATCGCGCTCTAGGGAGCAGACCTGTGCTCGAGCACAGCACACAAGAAGGACAAAGGCCTCAGCAATAGGTAACTCGAGGAGCATGGTCTCACATGCGCCAGTGGGCATTGATCAAGCCCCATCGCCATTCCCACACTGGTTCAGGTCCGCTGTGCCTCTTCCGGAGCAAAACCAGCGGTCAGAAGCAAGTCACAAGGGGCCGTTCGTTGTACCACACTGGTACATGGAGGCGACGCTATGAAAGCCGGGGGGAAGCCGTAGCTCTAAGGTATCAAACGTCCACGGCCCCATCGTATATCTCCCCGACAAGGCGTTAGTTCCTTAGCTCGTTGATCCCAGGTACGCTCACATTGACACACACTTTCGAGATGCCGTTCGCACTATCGCCCGCGCCCGAAAATGTCTTGCCGTGCTGCTAGACGCTCTGATGGGAGGAGTAGGTAGGGTATAGGCGGGAACAGGGCTTGGTTTCCGCGGGTGAGCCGGTTCTCGTCGGGCGCACCATCCATAGCATGAAGACTGCGGGTTGGTTGGGTTTAATGAGCGAAGACGTCGCGAGAAAAAGCGAACCGGACCGCCATTTTAGCCACATGGTGAGTTGGTGTTAGCAGTAATTTGGAACTTGGCTGGGCTGTTAGATGAAGGCTTTTAGACTCTGTTCTTTGGGTGATCCGAATTCATGGTTGAAGCAGGTGCGTGGGACTTTGTTGCCTGGTAGGTAGGTAGGTAAGAGAGGACGTTTCCGCCTGCCTGTGACGGCTCGGGTCGGTAAGGCAGGTGCCAATCTTGCACTACCATACGGCATTTGGTGAGGAAAGAATGAGGAAAATCGACACCCCAAATCCCTTAAGATCAGCCTTGCATCGATGCCACGCCCTCGCATGCAAAGAAACTTGTTTCGACTTCCAATGGCTCCCATTCATTGCTCACGTATCACGCTTACCCTCCCTAAGGTCGCGAGCATTATTCAGAGGGAAAATCAGCAGGATTCTGTTAGGTACCGATTACAGGGGCTGACAGCGCCTCAAACCCCACCGGAGCGCCCCGCAGTATGGCAAGGGCAGCCCGTGTCACAGCCGGTCAGGTACCGGATACATCGCTACTGCAGAGACCATCAGCATCTTATGGGGGAGGCTCAGGTACCCTCCCGAGCAGTCAGTGCCAGCAAAGACAAAGGGTGCTGGGGCGAGCCAGCTGGCGTCCCGTTCAGCTGCCAAATCTCGCTCGCCTTGTGATGGAGCGCGTGTGTATATCGACCTATTATCAACAAGCAATTTCCTGTTATTCTATCGAACCATTTTCCCCGGACAAGTCGTGCAAAAAGGTCAAGTGCTTAATGGTGTTGCGCGCTGTTTTTCACCCTTCAGCACTCCCACGACTCCACCCCGGGGCATCGGGACATTACGACATCGTTTCTTCAGTCTGTTGGTGGACGCTAGCCCGCCTTACAGCTTCCACGCGCGCCGCCCACCCACCCACCTCGGAAAAAGACAACAACGACATCCACTTCCGCAGGCAAAAAGACGGTCCCGACAGATTGTGTCATGCTTGCGCACTAGTCACACCGACCAATCCACTTCGATTTCCCCGGGTTGAATATTCCCCTTCCTGGATTCTGTGCGTGCAGATATAGGCACCAAGGCCGTCCGTTCGCGGATGTTGGGGGCCTTCGTACCTGCTCTTCACCAAGTACAGCGCAAGCGTCTCTCAACCACCGAACCTCGAAATACCTTCCACACAACACCACGCAGCGCAGACTCAACTCCTCGGTCATCGCTCGACCAGCCCCGTCTGCAACATCAGATACCGCATACGTTGTAGTCTGGCTGGTCCTGTCAACCCAGCACTCTGTACGTCTTGTCTACGCCGGCGACAACATTTCGTGGGTCGTCTAACGGACAAGCAGCCGCCGGAATAGGCTGGGTATCACGCCCTGGCGACACTTGCCTTACCTTCTCGACCCTATTCAGTCTTGAGATTCAGGCCCAATTCTGCGTCAATGACTAGTCAACCACAATGATCCATGCTGTCGCTGGTATTATCGTTCAACACCCTTGCTAAGGTCCATCTTTTGGCATGCTTGCTTGACAATCATTCCACACAACCTTCGCCTTAATCCGCTCCCCCCAACATGGACAAGTCATCCGCTGTCTCTGACGGCATCCCTGGCGCTGGTCATCCTGCCTCCAATACCGCTAAACGACGATCTAAGACTCCAGACCCAGCTCCCACCCCATCAATGTCTACTACTACGAGTCAAGTTTCGAAGACGTCCTCAGCAAGTAACTCTGTCGCTCCTTCTCCGCATGCCTCGAGAGATTCGTCGCCGACTCGTCGCCCTCGCAGAACCGCCTCGGCGAATAAACTCGTCGGAGCCAGGTCCCGCAAGAACAGTCAGCAAGACCTGAGTCCTTCCCGACAAACACGTCCAAATCTACCCAGCTCAACACAATCATCCCGTTCCTTGTCATCAGTGACCACTCCCACACTGATTCCGGTCTCGCTGAGACAACAGCAACAATTACAAGACACAACTCCACAAAAATCTACAAATACCGACCTCAAAGACAACCCGAGATGGCCCATCTCTCCTCGTCTACGATCGCCACCGCCCCAGCCGACCAAACCAGTGATCTCTTCACGGCGGAGTGAGCAGGAGCTGCCTGCAATAAATGTTCAGAATCCAAGTCCCTCGCCCAATCCGTCAGATCAGCAAGGAACCACATCGGAGAGTGAGATGGAGGATTCACAAGTCCTATCCGGGATGCGAACTCCAGTTCGCGGCGCACTGGAGACAGTGCAGGAAGTCAGCCTTCCGAATTCGCCCAACCCAACCCATGATGCCGTGTTAATGGAAAAGGTCAAGGAGAAGCTTTCAGGCTCGGAAAATGTTCTTGGCGAGGCTCGAACTCTGCGGGCGCGGCCCAATTTGGGTGCTCAGGAAAGTGGCAGCGACAGCGGCAACGGCCGAGGCGAGCCGCGGCGAACACCATCAATCGCACCGCCGGTTATTACAAGACAGTCTAGTGCCCTGTCTGCGAAACAGATGAGGTCGAAACAGGAGGGTCCTAATCAAAGCATGACGGTCGAGACCGAAACCGTTCCCAGCGTCCCCCAAGTTGCGCTCGCTACGGGACCGAAGGTTGAAGCCAACGGAACCCTCAAAACCAAGCCAAGCTCAGAAACCATCAAACCTAGAAAGGAAAAGAAGAAGACCCTGCGCAAACAACCCGCAGTCAATCCTGGGACTGGTGAGACACCATATTCATCGTCTGGCAAAGTTCAGCCCAAACTTCGTCATCATCAGTCTATGAGAAGTCTATCTCTGGTGCCTGATGCTTGTCTCTCCCCGACAAGTCCGTGTGGCCAGTGTCCGCAGAATGACGAGGTCGGGAGTCCTCGACAATTTGTGTCTGGACCTCGAACTCAAAGCCTAAGTTTGCACCCTATGGTCACGTTACTAACAAGAAAATCAGCCTCTTCAAAAGCAGATATATTCGAGGCCAAAATCAACAGCGCCATCGACGAGACAAACACCTCTGATTCTGAAGAGACATTTGTGTACGATTCTAACCCTCCAGAGAATAACGACCGCGCTCACCGACGATTCCACTCTCGAACACCAAGTGCCACTTCGATGGTCAGTCAAGCTGATCGACAGAACGTGCGATCCATTTACGGCATTATGGAAGGGGCTGCTGGTCCTGCCCATGGGCCGAAGAAAGGCATGAAATTCGTAAACACCTTCCATAATGGAAACGACAGCTTGAATCCAGGTGAAGAAGATGGGAATGGTTCCAGCCGCAGTGCCGGTGGCTCCGGAAGGGGCACTACCCGACACCATCATCACATCGGCCGCTGGGGTCGACAGCCAGGGAACAGTCATCCATCACTTTTTGACAACGAGTCGCCATTCCCCAACGCAACACGGTCCAAGATTACAAACCCACGAACTACGTCTGGGCCCCCCAGTCCCCGAAACTACCACTCTACTTCTCGTGGAGGTTTCAGTAACAAGCGAACATCTATGCAAATGTCATCCAGTTATGATTTAGATGAGACGACAGGCGCCGACGATGAACGTACTCCGCTGATGAATTCGATTCGGTCTGCCCGATCCGGTCGGCGACGCGGACCTCACAACCTACGACAGGCTGAGTCTCAAACCTACGCTAGAAGGCAATCATACCTCAACCGGTTTGCGGCGTGCCTCGTCTTGACGATGATGTTGATGCTGGTCGTCACAGGGGCGATTGGCTTTATGTTCGCTACCTCGCAGCCTATGACTGACATCGAAATCACGGCTATTCGAAATGTTGTGACCAGCGAGCAAGTTTTGATGTTTGACCTGACACTCAAGGCACACAATCCTAATATTGTGGTCGTCACCATCGATCACGCCAACTTGGAAATATTCGCCAAGTCGGAATTTGCAGGGACAGATTCAGACTGGTGGGACCAACCCCATGGTCCCGAGGACCTGCGACTGCTGGGCGGACGGGCGAACCGTCGTCCACTTAATGAATCGGATGATGACGACGACGACGACGACGACGACGACGACGACGACCAAAAGCCGAATGTACTATTGGGACGTATCACAGAATTTGACAGCCCCTTGACGTTTGAAGGATCTCTGTTCCATCAGGGTACTTCTTCGTCCACGGGTGAGATGCAGCTGGCATATCCTGGAAATCAAACCGCAGGTGGCTCTAGACGATGGGAGCGAATCTTCCAGAACGAGTTTGATCTTATCGTCAAAGGTGTCGTCAAGTACAGCCTTCCACTAAGCGCTCGAGTTCGCAGCGCCACAGTATCGGGAAGAAAGACGATCCAGCCAAATTCCGCTAACGATCCGTCTCTGAAGCCAAACAGTACTACGAGGAATCCAAATTACTAGATGGGCGGACTGCCTTTGTGGCAGGAGCCCTTAGCCTTTTCTTTGTCACATATTTTGTCTTGTGTATATTGAGCGCGCATTGCCTAGCATCATGGAGAACTGGCGTTGGCTGCGAATTTTCATCCAAACTTGTTTAATTATGGAGATGGAGATGGAAATGCAAGGACCATACTTTTGTTGGTTAGCAATGGGTTAATGCCCTTCTCATTTGGTGTTTCTTGGGGTTTTTTTTCTGCTTGCCCCTGCTTCATTTGGCAATCTGTTTAAACAGCTGAGGCCTATTTTTAACCTGAACCGGTGGGTTGGATTTGGCTGGGCCACATCACAATCCAGCTGTTTTGGCCAACCTGGCTGGGGCACCAAGAAGAATTTGCTTTCAAGGAGTTGATTTTTTTCTTCAAAACCAATAGATGGAAAAGCGGCAACTATACGTTGTAATTGTAACGGCTTATGACTACTATAAAAGACTATGCAAAGCTAGGCAGGGGAGACGAGGTGTTGGTGTATATAAGGATGAGAAAGAAATCGCTGACTGGCATCACAAGAAATTGACATCAACACATCACACATAGAAATTTAGCAAATATGTTCATCCCATCTCATATCAAGTGTCGTCAAGGTTTCCGCCCAAGATGAACTTAAAATCCCGAATCTTTTGTTGAACCCCCAAACGCCGATCCTTTCTTATCGACGAAGCAAAGGCCGTAGTTCAGCTGTGCCTCTTGTACGACGCTCATGAAAAGTGAATGCCTTCTTCATTGAAGGCGAATAGAAGCCGCAAGAAATCATTCTCATCGCACTTTCCAGAGCGCTTATCCGCAAGTTCAGTAACATCCTCGAGAACCTTGCGGATCTTTTCTCGGACGAGCTCTGCGACCTTGGTCTTCTTGCGCTTGCTCTTCGTCTTTGGCACGACAGAGGCTTTCATTTCGTTAAAGAACTCGGGGATGTCGTCCGCTTCATCGTCGACTTCCATACCCCCCCATTCCTCAGCTTCCGCAGCGTCCTCGATCTCTACATCACCTTGTCCACCCTCCACAATGCTGTCATCAACCGGTATGCCGTTCATAGCGCACCAAGTCCTATAGTTTTTCTCCACCATGGATAAGACCTCCTTCGTCCCTAGCCAACTCGCCCTCAACGTCTTATTCTTCCTCACAAAGCATACACGTAGCAACCCGTCCCACTCGTCCCAGCTGACGTTTGGTCGGTCCTTGCCGATCTTGGGCTCAATTCGTACGACAGATGATTCGACTTGAGGTGGTGGTCGGAAGTTGTTCTTGCCGACTTTCATGATATGGGTGATCTTTGCCCAGAACTGGGCATTGACGGAGAGACGACAGTAGAGGGCATCGCCGGGGCGGGCGGTCAAGCGGAGGGCAAATTCGCGCTGGAACATGAGGACGGAGGTGCGTGGAGGGTTGGGTAGCGAAAGAAGCTTGAAGACCAGGGGACTTGAGATCTAAAATGTGTCAGTAGGCGTGTTCATATGGACAAGAAAGCGAAATCGGATAGCATGCCTGATAGGGGGTATTCGATATGCAAACATCAAAAGCTGGTAGTTCCGTCTTAATCACGTCGCCTAGCAAAACCTCCAACTTCCTCTGCTCAGGAGTCCCTTGCACACGCTTGGTAACTTCAGCCGCCATTCGCGGATCAACTTCCACACAGATACACTTCTTGACACGCTCCAAGATCCTGACCGTTAGGTTGCCAGTTCCAGGGCCAACTTCCAGCACAGTGTCCGTGGGTTTCAGAAAGGCCTTCTCGACGATGGCATCCGAGACACCGGGATTCTTCAGGATATGCTGGCCGAAGTTGGTGTTAAATTTGAAGACATTGTTTTTGTTCGCAGCGGAGGTATCTTTGCTGGGACGCTCGTACGGCGAGCCGGAGGCACTGCCTCGCTTTGTGTGCTTGGTCTTCGCCATAACGGTGGGAGTTGTGCTTTAAGGCATCGAATTGGATCGCAAATCACGAGGAGGGGCGGTGATGAGGGACTGGAAACTTTTTTGACATGGGGTCTATCGATAAGAGTCCGTTAGGGTGCGAAAACCCGTGCACTAGGTGCGAACGGTAGTGCTATGTTGGCCAGCTTCGGTATAGTATTTTAACCCGCCGCCAGCTCCTTGCACACAGCCTGGCGGAAGTCTTGAACTTTCGCGACCCAGCTTGGATAGTTGGATTCCATACTCACCAACAACACCATACTTTTGATCAACGCCGCCGAGTTGTCCGCTACAAACATGACGACTCGACGCGACTTCCTGAGCCAGCCAGCGCCCGAGAACTATGTCGCTGGTCTTGGACGAGGCGCCACCGGCTTCACAACCCGATCGGATCTAGGTCCAGCTAGAGATGGGCCCAGCGAGGATCAAATCAAGGAGGCGCTCGCGAAGCGCGCTGCCCAGCTTGGCCTTGCGCCCGACGGTGGCAAGAAAGATAAAGACGACGACGAGGGTGGTGACGACGAGCGATATCAAGATCCTGATAACGAAGTTGGACTCTTTGCAGGCGGCGTCTATGACAAGGATGATGAGGAAGCTGATCGTGTATGGGATTGGGTCGATGAACGAATGGATCGACGGAAAAGGCAGCGTGAGGCCCGAGAGAAGGCAGAACGAGACGAGTACGAGCGGAATAATCCCAAGATTCAGCAACAATTCTCGGATCTGAAGCGAGCGCTTGCGACGGTCTCGGACGATGAGTGGGCAAACCTACCGGAGGTGGGAGATTTGACGGGCAAGAATCGCCGCAGCAAGCAGGCGCTGCGACAGCGATTCTACGCAGTACCAGACAGTGTGCTGGTAGCGGCAAGGGATTCATCAGAGCTGGGTACTACGGTGATGGAGGATGGAACTGCGACGAGTGCCGATTCCGCTGATGGGACCATGACTAACTTCGCAAAAATTGGTGCTGCGCGGGACAAGGTGTTGAAATCTAGGCTAGAGCAAGCTTCCCAAGGAGCCGGAGCCGATTCAGGAACATCCACGACGATTGATGCACAGGGTTACCTCACCAACTTGAACAAGATGCAGATGAGCGAGGCTCAGGCCCAAGTCGGAGATATTAACCGTGTGCGCGAACTTCTCCAGTCCGTAGTCAAGACGAATCCTAACAATGCACTGGGATGGATTGCTGCAGCTCGACTAGAAGAGTTGGCAGGCAAGATCGTATCAGCACGGAAGACCATTGACCAAGGATGCACGCGATGCCCAAAGAGCGAGGATGCGTGGCTAGAAAACATCCGCCTGAACCACGAGTCTCAGAACGCCAAGGTTATCGCACGAAGAGCAATTGAAGCAAACAGTCGATCAGTCAGGTTATGGGTGGAGGCCATGAGGCTTGAAGTTCTACCCAGCAACAAGAAAAGAGTCATTCGGCAGGCTCTCGACAACATTCCCGAATCAGAAGCTCTCTGGAAAGAGGCCGTCAACCTGGAAGAAAACCCCGACGATGCCAAGCTACTGCTTGCCAAGGCAACAGAGCTCATCCCTCTCTCTGTAGACTTGTGGTTGGCGCTGGCACGTCTCGAGACGCCTGAGAATGCACAAAAAGTCCTGAACAAGGCGCGAAAAGCTGTTCCCACTTCATACGAAATCTGGATCGCGGCCGCGCGGTTACAAGAGCAGCTCGGTCAAGGAAACAAGGTCAACGTCATCAAGCGAGCGGTGCAAGTTTTAGTCAAGGAGTCTGCAATGCCGAAGCGTGAGGAATGGATCGCAGAAGCTGAGAGGTGTGAGGAAGAAGGAGCCGTCATCACTTGTCAAAATATTATCCGGGAGACTCTTGGATGGAGCTTAGATGAGGATGATGATCGCAAAGATACATGGTCGGAGGACGCCAGGGCGAGCATCAATCGGGGTATGTACGAAACGGCCAGAGCTATCTATGCCTACTCGCTCCGCATATTTGTCAACAGCAGGACGACGTGGATGGCCGCTGCTGACCTCGAAAGAAACCACGGCACGCGGGAATCCCTTTGGCAGGTTCTGGAGAAGGCCGTCGAGGCGTGCCCCAAGAGCGAGGATTTATGGATGATGTTAGCCAAGGAGAAGTGGCAGGCTGGAGAGGTGGACAACGCAAGATTGGTCCTCAAGCGAGCTTTCAACCAAAACCCCAATAACGAAGACATCTGGCTTGCTGCCGTGAAGCTAGAATCAGAAAACGGCAACGTGGAGCAGGCGCGGAAGTTGCTAGACATTGCTCGAGAACAGGCACCGACAGATCGTGTTTGGATGAAGAGCGTGGTGTTCGAGAGAGTGCTAGGAAACACCGAGGCAGCACTCGACCTCGTACTACAGGCTCTGCAGCTCTTCCCCACGGCGCCAAAGCTCTGGATGGTCAAGGGTCAGATATACGAAGACCTGGGGAAGCCAGGACAAGCAAGAGAAAGTTATGGCACGGGTGTCAAAGCTGTTCCCAGATCGGTGCCTTTATGGCTCCTCTACTCTCGCTTGGAAGAAAAGTCTGGTCTCACTATCAAGGCTCGGTCAGTCCTGGACCGAGCCCGTCTCGCCGTACCCAAGAATGCCAAGCTCTGGTGCGAGTCTGTGCGACTTGAGCGACGCGCCGGCAACATCGCGCAAGCCAAATCTATGATGGCCAAAGCACTACAAGAGGTCCCCAAGAGCGGACTTCTCTGGGTCGAACAGATATGGCATCTCGAAGCACGAACGCAACGCAAGCCTCGCAGTCTAGAAGCCATCAAGAAAGTCGACAACGACCCGGGCCTCTTCGTCGCCGTCGCGCGTATCTTTTGGGGTGACCGCAAGCTTGAGAAGGCCCAAAACTGGTTTGAGAAAGCACTGGTATTAGACAGCGACATTGGTGATAGCTGGGCGTGGTACTACCGGTTCTTGCTCCAACATGGAACGGAAGAGAAGCGCGCTGATGTGGTGACCAAGTGCGTGCTGAACGAGCCGCGCCATGGAGAGATTTGGCAGTCTGTGGCGAAGAAACCGGAGAATGCGAAGAAGAGCTGTGAAGAGATGTTGAAACTGGTTGCTTCGGAGATGGAGAAGTGAGGGATTGTACAATATTCATGAGGTGTTCAGGAACCGGCGGCTTGGGGTTGTTGATTTGCGTCGCATATATCGATAGAGATAGCGGCCAGTCGCGTGTCACATTTGAGGGTAGAAATATTACAGCAGCTTCAAAGAGAGAAAAAACATCAATTCAGGTTGAGCTTAAGTATCATCGTACACCGTCGATGCTGGTATGAAACGCGAAAATTCAAATAAGGGAATATTCCCCTGGGCCCTAGCAGTTCGCCCATCGGCCCTTTCATTATATCATTAAAGTGTTGGTTTACTTGCCACCGAACCAGCTAGAGAGGCCACTCTTAGCCTTCGCGGCCTTGTCTTCCACAGTCGCATCGAACTTGTTAACGGCCTGAATGGCCTCGGACTTGGCATCCTTGGCGTAAGCCTCAGCATTGCTCTTCAGTTTCGATGCCTCTCGATTGGTCTCGGCGATCTAAAGGGACAGATTAGCTTGCAAGTCATCTTGACGGAGACCGGTGTCAACGTACAGCATTGTCGATCTTGGCACCTGCTTCCTTGCCGTAACCCTTCAATTCGCCCTCCGTGTTGGTGGGCTTGGTTAGGGGAAGGTGTTTCTTGGTCTCAGCGGAAGCCTTGTGGATGTCGCCTACAGAAGCGATACGTTAGCTGCGAAGGGCGCGATTAGGAACAATTGTTGGGAGCACATACTCTCAAACTTCTTCTCAGCAGCCTTGGGGCTGCCGCCAGCCTGGTAGAGGTAGTAACCGATACCAGAGGCGGCACCAGCACCAAGGATGAGAGGAAGACGAGACTTCTGAGACATGTTGGGTGTTGCTGCGAAAAGACGAGTGCCGAGTGGAGCAGTCGCGGGTGTTAGAGGTATCAAGTCGTGGGGACGGAATTGATTGGGTTGTTGGATGATGGATGGTGGATGGTGGATGGTGATGGACGAGGAACGAATTGACTTGATTGGGATTCTCCATGTACTTATATCAGTTGGTACCGCGCTGTACCTACCTAGCAAGGGTTGTTTACCTACCTCGCCTTACTAATAAGCTACGTCGTAGCTCCAGTTCCTGTTCCAGTTCCATTGCTCTCCGTTTCCCCTCCGTTGCAAATGCTACCGACGGGTTTGCTATACATGACGTAGTGCGACGGCCTAGGTGGGTACTTAGTTCGAGGTACCCATGGAGCTGATGAATGCGGGGACTGAGAAGAATTGAATAAGATACGAGCACTGGGTCCTGAGAATCTGGTTTATGTAGGTTAAAAAACGGAATTTGTCCCTCAAGCTGAGTGAGGGTTGATCAGAAACGT
>JAMYIC010000808.1:0-10052 GCA_024112705.1 Microcera coccophila
CCCCCCCCCCCCCCCCCCCCCCCCCCCCCCCCCCCCCCCCCCCCCCCCCCCCCCCCCCCCCCCCCCCCCCCCCCCCCCCCCCCCCCCCCGCTTACAGAAAGGGTTTGGGTGACGAGGTCATCGACACTCTCTGGAGAACGGACGTCGACTTGGATTGCGGTGGCTTCGTTGCCTGCTGACGTGATCTCTTGTGCGACTGTGGTAATGGTTGAGGAGGAGGAGTTGGGATCTGGAGGAGAGGTGGGTGAGAACTTGGATAGGTCACTAATCGTCTTTGCCGCCACGACCGCTTAGAGGTATCAGCGATTGACGGTTCGTATGATGAGTATTTGGACTTGGTACGAACCCGCATAGCCATTGTTGGCAACGTCAATGGCGACTTGGCGGCCGATTCCTCTTGAGGCACCTACGATGAGAGCGACGGGTTTGGCGGAAGGCATGGTTACAGTTTTGGTGGATTGAAGATTAACTGTGCCTACGATCTGCTAGATTAGATGATATACATATTCGGGTCATTCGACTTATAAATCTCCCCGTGAAGGAGCAGTATAATGAGACGTGAGGCTGCAAGTAAGTCGGCCAGATTACTGATCTCCTCCGAAGAACCTCGGCAGCCCCACTATCGCGAACTCACGTGGAGTATTTCCGTTCAACGACGCCGTCAGCTTGCACCATAACTCAACATCATCACGCCTTACATAAATTAGCCAATCCTCTATTACGATTCCTAGAGATCTATTTAGTTGGACAAGCTAAAGCAGCCCCGATTTCCAACTATGGGTGGACGAATCGATTGCTATTTGGACATTGGTGAGTGTCTCACAGGAGCTACAGGGTAGGTATACTTGGATGAAGCTAATGATGAGGCAGCGTCATTCTACAGTTATATTGCTTTTGCAGATTTGTTGCAGAATCTTGATAAACTTGCTGCGAACGGAGTTGAGGTCGAGTAAGTTACCGAAGGGATCGAGTTGAGGGTTAACGTGCAGACGTTGACTGCTAAAGGTTTCACCCGGTGCTCATTGCTGGTATCAATGACTTGTCTGGTACGAAAAACCCACGAGGCGATCTCTTATCTCGTCAATCCAGACACTGAGGCTCTACACAGGAAACAAACCGCCGTGGATTCTCCCAGCGAAAGCTCGCTACCTAGCACGCGACTCCCGCCGTGCCGCCGAGCGTGTCTCCAAGCCCAAAATCTCCTTTCCCAAGACGAAGGAGTTCATGTCCATGGCCATGACCATCTCCCCCCTCCGAGCCCTGCACTACATCAAAGCCAAATACGACACTGCGACGTTTCTCTCTGCCTTCCACTACCTCTCGGAAAAGTTTTGGGTGCCCCCGCATGTGAACCTCACCAACGACGACAACCTGACCGAAGTGTTGGCGCAGGCGACAGAGACGCCGGAGGGAGGTAAGAAGTTGTTCGCAGACGAGGATGTGAAGAAGATTATGGAGGGGAGGCAGGAGATGAAGGAGAAGGTGAAAGCTGTTACGAAGGAGGCGTTCGAGAAGGGGGCTTTTGGGGCGCCGTGGCTTTGGGTGACGAATGACCAGGGCAAGGCTGAGGCTTTCTTCGGGAGCGATAGGTAAGTTTGAGGAGGGCCGGGAGGTGGAAATATGAACTGATTGCTAACTAGGAATAGGTTTAATCATATCTATCACTATCTGGGGATTGCGTTCCAGGATGTTGCTGTGCTGCTGCCGGCGAAGTTATAAATGTAGTCGTAAGTGGGAGAGGATGGACGCAAGCAAGACTAGATTGAATTGTAGTCGGAGCTGTCAGCAGCAATTAGCCTGAATAAGAGATCCATATATACTAACAGGACAAGAAATGAGTCAAATTTAGGCAATCGCCTTACATGTCTTGGTATATAGTTCTTTGGTCTGAGAATGCCACACTGAAGTTGGTGCTCATGGCGTCCTCAATTGACGCCGCTGAACCCACTCCATCCTAGTCACCTAAACATTACAAACTCATCCTCAGATCAGACCCGTACAGCCACCTTTGCAATGCAGCCCCTAGAATTAACGCTCATCGTCGCCGCAACCCGAAACATGGGTATCGGGGCCCAGGGCACCATGCCTTGGCAGGGTTTGCGTAAGGAAATGGGGTATTTCGCACGCGTCACAACGTGGCTCCCACCACAGGTAGACCATCTCTTGCCACTGTTGTCTCATCCGGCAGCCTTTATGAGAAAAAAATCCTGGGAAATCGATGCTGATGAATAAGAAGGCCCCCTCATCGGCTCTCAACGCCGTAATCATGGGTCGCAAAACCTGGGATTCCATCCCTCCCAAGTTCCGCCCTCTGAAGAACCGTCTCAATATCATCGTCACCCGTTCAGCTACGACACACCCGTCAATGACCCTAGACCCGAAAAATGAACCGCTGCGGGTGTCATCGCTAGAGCAAGCCATTTACTACGCGGAGTCCCGCGGGGTCTGGCGAGTGTTCGTCATAGGCGGTGCGCAGATCTACGACGCTGCGTTGAAGCTGCCGGGGGCGAAGAGGGTGCTGCTTACGAGCATTGAGAGGGATTTTGAGTGTGATACCTTCTTTCCGGCGGAGTTTAGGGGTGAAAGGAGTGGTGAGTGGGTTAAGAGGGGGAGGGAGGAGTTGGAGAAGTGGACGGGCGAGGAGGTTGCCGAGGGTGGACAGGAGGAGGCGGGGACTAGGTATGAGTTCCAGATGTGGGAGAGAATAGACTAAGTAGGCTCGTTTGATACCGTATAAGACAAGAGAAAAGGTCGGGTTGCATGGAGATGGGATATCATCCGTGAATTATATTTGCAATGGCAGTACAAGAGTACAACAAAAGCCGTGCCGCTACCACCATCCCGCTATCTGTTTATACACCTGTATATAGCCGTCCTCTTCTATAGCGTAACCCTAATCATACAATGATGATACATGTCTCTTCCTTAAGTCGCAGAAGCCCGTGGCGCACCCCTCGATACGCCACCCGCCTTCGGCTTTGCCTGTGCGGGCTCTCCCTCTAACTTCGTCTGCGTTGTCTGCGGTCCCCCGAACGACTGCTCAATTCTCGTCCAATACGCATCCACTGGCTTACCCAGGATCTCAGGGATCTGAGAGGCCAAAGTATTGTCGGACAGTGCCTCTAGTTGCATCAAGCTCGATCGCATCCACCCCACGATGGCTACCAACGCCCTGGGATCAGCATCCTCCTTGCCCTTGAAGAGATTCCTCCACACGGCGCTCGCCAGGATAGCATCGCCCTTGATTAGGCCTTCATCGTACGCCAAGAGGAGACCTCGCCATTGGACAAAGATATCCTTTAGGTATCGCTGTCGGAGAGCACTTGAGGTGATGTGGTGATCGATGTGCATCTTCTTCTCGCACTCGAAGAAGAAATGGTCTGTGAGCTGGTGCTGCCAGTTGTGGAAAGCGTCTCGCTCGAAGCATCGAATGCGCGCGTTGATCAAGTAGAGGTGCAGCATGGTAACGTGAGACCATGTGCTGAACGTAGGAGGGAGTTTGAAGGCTGTCAACGGGTTAGTCTGAAGTAAATCTCGACAAGCAAGAAAGAAAGACGAAAACATACTTCCGTGCCAAGCATTGTTAGGGTCTAGAGAATGGCCAATTTCCTCTCCATCCTCCGCATGTAGAACCGTATCCTCCCTCCTCTCCTTCTCCGTGATGTGATAGTCCGCCGTCTTCGACGAAGCCTTGAACAGCTGTTCCGTAGCGCCCAAGACACGATACGGCTCAGCCATTGAAGCGCCCAAGCCCTTCAGCAAGCTCCGTTCAGTTGTCCCGCTGAATTTTCGAACGGGCATGAAGACGGGGGAGCTGGAGGCGTAGAGAAAGTTCTTCGCCGCCGGGGCTCGGGATGCGCCCGCGCGCATTGCGGTGCGGAGGAGCGTCCGGGCTTGGGACCGGCATGTTTTGCAGGCCATGATGGTGGTTTTGGATGTGTATTCGGGAGCGAACGCGTTCGGTATCGCGGGTTGGAGGGCGATCTTGGAGTCTTTCACGTCATGGCTGAATTCATGACGGCTGGATTTGCTGTAGAGAAATTGCTGGACATGTGAGTGGCCCGGGGGAATATCGGAAGATGGGTGGCTGTCTTGACCGGTTATGCGAAAATCCGCCTCTCATTGCTAGTGCCTATCCTCTTTATGTCAACACAACGATGGACGAAGTTGGATTATTCTTCTCCATGGCAGGATTCTACGATTCTATGATTACATGGTGTTTTACATATTTGGTACATTTTATCCATGTGGACAAGTCCTCTTTAATGCAGTCTTGAAAATACCAGTGAACTGTTCGTGCCCCCGAAACCGAAGCTGTTTGTGAGCGCAACATCGACTTTCTTCTCCTGTGCTGTTTGCGGTACAAAGTTGAGGTTGAGTCCTACGTTAGACTTTTCCAAGTTCAAGGTCGCCGGAACGACACCCTGTTCATCATTAGCTAATTCATCTCTCGTGATGGGGAACGAACTGACCTCGTGGATCGAGAGAATGGAGAAGACTGCCTCAATCGCGCCGGCTGCCCCCAGGAGATGGCCAACTGCTCCCTTTGTACTGCTCACGGTGATGTCCGATTCTGAGAAGTGCCCCCCTTCTCCCAACAGGAGGCGTCCAATAGCCGAGGCTTCTGCCACGTCGCCAACTTGCGTCCCTGTAGCGTGCGCGTTGACGTAGTCGACCCGTGAAGGCTTGATGCCCGCATTCTTCAGCGCTCTCTTCATTGCTAGGAATGCCCCATGTCCGTCCTCTTTCGGCGCAGTCATGTGGTAAGCGTCACCACTACAGCCGTAGCCTTTGACCTCCGCATAAATCCTTGCTCCTCGCGCCTTGGCGTGTTCGAGCTCTTCCAAGACACATACCGCGGCGCCTTCGGCAACAACGAAGCCGTTGCGATTTGTGTCGAAGGGGCGACAGCTCGCGGAGGGATTGTTGTTGTACGCGGTCGATAGAGACCTGGCTCGACCGAAACCTGCAAAGGTCAAAGGGTGGATGCAGGACTCTGAACCTCCCGCAATCATTACATTTGCATCCCCCAATGCGATAAACCGTGAGGCGTCCCCAATTGAATGTGCGCCCGTGGTGCAAGCCGTTGTAGCTGCATGATTGGGACCTTGGAAACCATGTCTCATGGCAATGTGTCCGGCACCCATATTGATCAAGATTTTTGGAACGAACAAGGGAGAGACCTTCCTGTATCCCTGTTGCGAGTTAGTATAGTTCTCATGGTATTGAGTTCATGTCCTCACATCTTGATTGTGTGCCAAGGTGGTTTCATAGATCTCGTCGAGATTTCCGATTCCGCTGCCCAAACACACCCCAGTCGCCTCGAGGTCTTCCTGGGTTTTGGGGTTCCATTCCGCGTCTTTGAGCGCCATATCACTAGCCGCGATGGCATATTGCGTAAACTTGGACATGCGTCGCTGGTCTGTCGCACTGAGCCAGTCCGAGGCTCTCCATCGACCTTCTTCCTCCCCGCCAGGTACCAGGCCAGCAACGGTACTTGTGAGCTCTTGCCATCGTGCCCGGGGCTCTAGATCCGTGACGTTAACAATCCCTGAATCACCAGCCAAAAGTCGATTCCAGGTCCTCCGAACTCCGACTCCAAGAGGCGTGATAGCCCCAAGGCCAGTCACGACTACTCGACGCATGATACTTCCATATCCAAACTGCTGAACTCGGAGAGAAACGGATTCCGCCTAGTCAATTCTTCTGGGGGAGCGTGATTAAATTGAGAAGATTTTGTTAGAGAAGTTGTGCTTTGTACGGGCGAGGGAAGTTTCGGAAGAGGCTCGATATTCTCAATATTGAAAATTTTCTTTATCAGGCTTAGCTCCAAGTTCCACGTACGAGATTAGAAGTAGCTGGCGACATATCTGGCTTTGTCTTACCCTCGCAACACCTCGAAATACTTTTTTTTGTCCCTTTTCCTCTTCTTCTTCCTCTTCTTGCCTTATTTATCCTCGCACCTTGGCGTCTTGCCCAAGGTAATTGGCATCGGATTCGGAGAGTGCACGGTCTTATCATGCCTTGCTAGCATCAATACCAGCCACTATCTCGAAAGGGAAACAAAAGACCTGAGAGTCTTCGACGTTAACACGTTTCACGACTTTGTCTCACCGCGTCACCACGCACACTCCCTGAAAAGCGTGTCTTCCTACCGACAGGCGGAGTTTTGAATTCTCCATCATTCTTCGTCAATTTACATTTTGAGAAGACACGTGACCATCCTCACGTTATCTGAATCTGCCCTACGGTGTACAGCTACTACATCCCATCTTCAACCGCCGAGACTGGCCAAAATTTAAGCAGTACTTGTGGCTCTTTTATCGAGCGTTTACCATGAACAAAAGACCTGAGACAAGCCAGCTCGGTAATTGAGCCGTCTCTCGCACGCGCATTCGGAACGCCCGGCAGTTTCCTCGAAAAGAAAGGGGCTGGACTCCAACAACGGCTGAATATCTGATATCACGTAGCTTCACTACCATTGAACTCTGTCGACCTATATTACGCCCCTGATAATCCCTCGCCTTACTGCCGTGAAAAAACCGAAGGCGTCATGTTGCGCAACGGTCCATACCCCGGCTCAACGGCTGGTACGGAGGCTGTCGGGCAAGTCATTGCTGGCCCAAGTGGGCGTTTGTCGGCATCAATTGAAACAGACGAGCACGCAGAAGATATGAGGCATCGGATTGCCCAATGGGGTGATTCTGGAATGCGCAACGATGACAATGACGATCAGGGATCTGAATATGAACTTCTCATGGACCCTAATCTCCCAGAAGAGTATGAGACAAGGCAAAAAAACTCCGATGGGCATAGTGTCGGCGAAGACGATGATGCTTCACTCATTGAGGATGAGGAAGAGGATTCCCCATATCCAGAAGTTCGGGCTGCTGTGAGGAATTACGACGAAGACCTACCCTGCAATACGGTTAGGGCATGGACTATTGGCATGTCGCTCGTGGTAGTTGGCGCATCCATGAACACCCTTTTCTCGCTCCGCTCGCCGTCGATTGGCGTTGGACCCCTCATTGCCCAGATTATTGCTTGGCCATTTGGCCATGGTTGGGCGAGGGTCATGCCTACAAAGGAGTTTACTACCTACGGGTTGAAATGGACTCTGAATCCTGGCCCGTTCAACGTCAAGGAACACGCTATCATCGTAGTGATGGCAAGCGTATCTTTCTCGGTTGCATATGCCACAGACATTATCCTGGCCCAGCTTGTCTTTTACAAGCAGAACTTTGGAATTCCTTTTCAGCTACTTTTGACCATCTCAACACAGTCTTTGGGCTATGGTATTGCCGGGATGATGCGTAAATTCTTGGGTACGACGCTAGCCTCGCTCAAGGTGATAGCTTACTGACCAGTTTCAGTTTATCCAGCGTCCATGATATGGCCCGAAAACCTGGTTGGTGTCACTTTAATGACAGCGATGTACGAGGGTAACGACCGTCCAGACCCAACTGTCTTTGGAGGAACGATGCATAGATATCGGTGGTTCACCATTGTAACCGGATGCGCATTTGTGTACTACTTCGTTCCTGGCTTCTTCGCTCAGTTTCTGAGTATCTTCGCGGTGGCGACATGGATGGCGCCTCAAAATGCCGTTGTTAATCAGCTCTTCGGTGGACTGACTGGGTTGTCGATTCTGCCCATCACCTTCGATTGGACACAAGTGGCTGGCTACGTTGGATCGCCTCTCATCCCGCCTTGGTAAGCCGAGAGCTGGGCTCTATGTTATGGTTACTGACACACGTTTTAGGCATGCCATCGCCAATACACTTATTGGCGTGGTCCTTTTTTTCATCGCTCTGTCCTCGTTCTTCCATTACGGCAGCGTATGGTACTCTCAGTACCTTCCTATGAGCGACTCAAATACTTACGACAATACTGGAGCAACGTACAACGCAAGCCGCATCTTAAGTGTCGACTACACCCTTGATGAGGAAGCATACAAGAACTACTCCCCGCTCTTCCTCAGCACCACGTTTGCAATGTCTTATGGTTTGTCTTTTGCAGCAATCACGTCGCTAATCGTACACACTTACCTCCACAACGGGAAACGGATCTGGCAGCAGTGGCAGAATAGCGCAAAAGAGAAGCCTGATATTCACATGAAGCTGATGAGGAAGTACAAAGAGGCCCCCACGTGGTGGTACATGTCTCTCTTTGTCATAGTGAGTACTGGGACCCGTCCCAGCTTCTTTGTGTGGCACACGTCTAATTCTTTGCCAAGATGCTGGCTCTAGGATTCTACACCGTACTCGCATACCCTACTAACCTTTCATGGTGGGCATTTTTATTGGCCATCGTAATTTCTTTTGGCTTCTCGCTGCCGATTGGCATTATCCAAGCTGTTACGAATACTCAAATTGGACTCAATGTGTTGACCGAGTTTATCTACGGCTATATCCAGCCTGGACGCCCTTTGGCGCTCATGATGTAAGGTCTCTTCTCGAGATTGGCTACCAATGACTTACGAATTTGTTTTAGGTTTAAAACCTTTGGCTACATCACCATGTATGGGCTCTCACGTGTTGTTCGACTACCATATGCTGACATCATACAGGTCCCAAGCCTTGAGATTCGTCTCTGACCTGAAGTTTGGACACTATATGAAGATACCGCCTCGGACAATGTTCATGTCACAGGTGGTGGCAACAACATTCTCATGCTTCATTCAGATCATCGTCTTGAATCTGTCCTTGAACAACATCGAGGACGTTTGTGAACCCCACCAAGCCGAGCATTTCACTTGTCCTGGTGGACGGGTCTTCTTCTCTGGTAAGGCATACTATGTTTAGAATGAGATATCAACTCGACTGACCTGACTCCGAAGCATCGGTTATCTGGGGCCTTATTGGGCCTGGGCGAATATTCTCACCTGGGCAGGTTTACTCCAACTTATTCATCTTCTTCATTATTGGGGCCATCGTCCCGATCATGCTGTACTACGCGGTAAAGAAGTGGCCCAAGTCACCGGTCAAATATCTTATGGCACCACTCATCTTCGGAGGCGCCCAAGCGATTCCGCCTGCCACACCTCTGAACTATCTGTCGTGGGGCATTGTTGGTTTCGTTTTCCAGTTTTGGATCAAGAAACGACACTTCAGATGGTGGAGCCGACTGAACTTCCTAACGTCGTCGGCATTGGATCTCGGCCTTGCGCTTGCAACACTGGTCATTTTCTTCGCATTCACAATGCAAGATATCGATCCACCCAATTGGTGGGGGAACAATGTCGTGACTTCGACAATGGATATGCAAGGGACGGCGGTGCAGGTGGTTCTGTCAGCAGGTCAGCGCTTCGGCCCGGACACTTGGTAAAGCCAAGACGAGGCGAAAATACGGGTTGGATAGAGTTTGGCTGTTGATACGCACCAAAGTCTACTTTTATAGAAGACGTATGGCGTTCCGGATAACCGATGGCCGATCAATAGAAGAGTAACGAGTAGAATCTTGTCCCAATTGGTACTTGTACCGAAAGCCACGAACTGTGACCGTCTAAGCGTAAATATTTAGTGGCTGGATGATGAGGCTATCGCCGTCGAGCCTTAACTACTCCTTTAGTTTTCGCCGTAACACGACGATTCAACTGCAAGATGACCACTCACATATCATTTAATGTTGGCTGGACATGATCGGGGTAAGGATCCCTTTGTTGGAAAGACCAATGAATTGAACATCAGGGAGAAATGGTGATAGCTCACCAAGTAAGAGCCAGAGTAGCGTACTCTTCTTTGTATAAGTATATCTGCCCAAGCCTGTCTTGTCTTATTCTGTTAAATCGGCCTTTAATCCCCCGATCCCCGAAGCTCATCCACTCCGGCGACCCGGCCTTATTCCCACCGTCCAGGTCCGTGCACGCCGTCCACCCTGACCGTTGCATCTCGAATTTTTGGATGGCTTCATCCCACCATGGCCGATTGCGTGCGACGAGTCCATGGCCCAATTGAGAAACACACGTGCCTCTCTCTCGCATTTCATTCCTTCTCTAGCACCTTTGTCTTTAGCATCTTCACCCCTCTAAAAAAAGATTTTCGAAAAAAAAA
>JAMYIC010000809.1:0-26485 GCA_024112705.1 Microcera coccophila
TAATAATAATAAGGGAATATACTTCTTAACCTCGAACCTTTATTCGCAAGTAGAATTTGCATTAGAGGATCTTAAACGTTGAAGATTATAGGACCAAAATACTAGATCCGTAGAGCGGGGCCTAAAGGAGGTTGTGGTCCTTGAGCATCCGGATCGGGCTTGCCAACAAGGGACTTTGAGATAGAAAAGAGTGGCCATTGGGACGAACTAGCTGAGGATAGCAAAGCTTTTAAATCTTAGAGCCTGTCACTCTCAATTCAGTGGCGCTAGCCCAGTATCTGCCTACTTATTTATGGTCTTCTTCACTCCGTCGAGTGCCTATTGATGGATGCAAAAGAGAATTTTATTCTATTCACTCACTACCTTGAATACTTCTCTTGAGTACCGAGGCTATTGTGCCTATCTTCTTCACCTTCCATTCCATATTACCTTAAGATACCCGGCTACTTAGGTACACAAAAACCTGAGGCACCTCAGCCAGGGTTCGGCGGTGACGCGCGGATAACCGTGATTCACTCTACTTTTATCTTCAAGGATATTCTCACTGTGCAAACCCGCCGGCTCTAGTATCTTCCATAGCATTCTTTTTTTTTCAAGCCAATGATAACTCTCGAATTTATTGATTTGGAAGGTGCGAGTTGAGGAGCCTTTCTCCTCGCACGTTGTATATTCACCTTGAGCCCAGGCAAGCGCGACCTTGGCAGGTGTGTAAAAATCCTCACCTTCTAATTTCTTTTCATCTCTTTCTTCTCTTCACATCCCGACTTCTTTGAAAATCAATCTGGTCCATCATATCCCAACATCAGTATCAGAGGAGCAACGTGGAGTTGTAGCCTCTGCTCTGAGTTGAGAACTGGGTTTGACTAGGTGTGTTACTACCCAGCTTGCTGCATCTGCCACTACGTCGTTTCGTTACCTTTCTCTCTTCGGCTCATTTCTTTCATCACTTATCCGTCTCGCGTTTTTGCTCCCGAGTTCATGAATGACACTACGCACTCTCCAAGTACTCTCAACGTCAACGCCCTGACCGAAGATTGATAGGAAGCCCTCGATCGATCGTTGCCCTCTGTGCGTCTTCGCATTTCTGAGTGCAGTTTCGCGCGTAAGTAGCTTCTATTCAACTTCAGTTTGCTTGCACTTGAACACCTTACATTTCTTCATTTCCTCGTTTCCTCAAACAGCGGTCCTATCAACTTTATTGACACTTATCTGTTAAACCCCGAGTTGCCCTGACTTCAATCGCTATCCTCAAGTTGAAAAAAAAGACATCAAGATCTAATTTTTCCCTTGGGTATTTGGTCATCAACACGCTGACATGGTGAAGCTGTGACAGGTTCTTGACCATGGCTGATCCATGGACTGCTGGCCTGAGCCAGGCCTTGTTGACACCCGGGGAGGCAGCGAGTAACGAATTTCCTGAACAAAATGATCAGAACCAATCTGGTTCCTCTGACCACCATGACGCCGTTGAAAATGCGACTGTGTCTACCGACAAATGGGTTCCTCAGCAAGCGGTCGATTATACTGCACTAGCCCCTGGAGCCAACACTCAGACGTGGGATTCGAATGCGCGAACCTACGAGTGGAAGGGCGAGTATGGAGACGTCGGCCCAAAGTACCCCGAGCTTGAACTTGAACTGTTCGGTGACGAGTCTACACGCCATGAGCGCACTGGCCTTGATTTCTCCAAGTATGCCATTCTCTTCAGTTCCAGCCATCCAACCAAACTAACACAGTATAGGATTGAGAGCATCGAGGTGATCCAGGAAGGACCAGTCAAGATTGACCCAATCAAGACATTCATGGATGCTGGACTTCATCCTGCCATGCTCGAAAACGTGCTTCTGTGCGGATATGATAGCCCAACTCCCATCCAGAAATTCACTATTCCAGCTATCCTTCAGGGTCATGATGTGATTGGAATCGCTCAGACAGGTAAAGTAACCCCAACGTTATGAGTTCTTAAAGGGAAATGTTTGACAATTCATCATAGGTTCTGGGAAAACGGCTGCCTATCTTATCCCGATCCTGAGCAAGCTGATGGGCAAGGCAAAGAAACTTGCTGCCCCTCGTCCTAACCCTGCCGCTTTCCAGGAGGGCATTGACGAAGTGACTGCCGAGCCACTGGTTCTTGTTGTTGTCCCAACTCGAGAGCTTGCAGTTCAGATCTTCAACGAAGCTCGCAAGTTCTGCTATCGCACGATGCTTCGACCCTGTGTTGTGTATGGAGGGCCGCCCGTTCGACAGCAGATAGGCCTGCTGAGTCGAGGATGCGATATCCTTATCGGTACTCCCGGCCGTCTCGTCGATTTCATTCATCGCCCACAGATTCTGACTCTACGTCGCCTCAAGTACATGATCCTTGATGAGGCCGACGAGATGCTTGACCAAGACTGGGGTGAGCAACTGGAACAGATCCTTTCCGGAGGAGGTAAGCAGACATTCCGGCTTTAGATTGAGCTCCGCTTATATCATTTTTAGAGCAGGATGAAGGCAACGTCAAGTTTGGCCTCTTCTCTGCCACTTTTCCCAAGGCAGCGCGAGATCTTGCCAAAACGCACCTTGCGGCATCTCATGTTCGCTTCCGCGTTGGTAGAGCCGGAAGCACGACTGCCAACATCAAGCAAGTCATCCTCCAGGCTGAGCGTCATGAGAAGCGCGACGTGCTCATTGGGCTCCTCGAGGAGTTGTACGGCATGAGAACTATCATCTTCGTCAACAGTCGCGCGGAAGCAGATAATCTTGACGACTTCCTCTACAACCTCAAGTTACCGGTCACTTCCATTCACGGTGAACGCACTCAGCAGGAGCGTGAGGCTGCTATGCGAGCCTTCAGAGCCGGCAATGCTCCTATTCTTGTCGCTACTGGAGTCTCCGCTCGAGGTATCGACGTCCGCAACGTGATGCACGTTATCAACTATGATCTTCCTTCCATTGACTACGGCGGTATCGAGGAGTACACTCATCGTATCGGTAAGTAGCAATATTTCTTGTTGCGATCAAGGAGGAGTCTCACGTGTTTCTAGGTCGCACTGGTCGCATTGGACATCGAGGTGTTGCCACTTCGTTCTTTTCCGAGCGTGATGAACCGATGGGGAGCGTCTTGACTCGCACTCTGCTAGAGACCAAGCAAGAAATCCCTGAGTTTCTCCAGCAGTACGTCCCCGAGGGCGAGGCTCTCGAGAATCTCAAGTTCGAGGCGGACTCGGACTTTGATCCCAACGATCTCGGCGATGCTGCCGGTGGTGCTCCAGTCTGGGGCGCGAGTGCTGACCCTGGTGCCGATGCAGGCACTGACACTGCTGGTGCTGACGATGCTTGGGCTGGCAACACACAGAACACAGACAACACTGCCAACACTGGCGGTGATGCCTGGGGTGCCGGCGGTGCTAATACTGGCGGTGATGCGTTCGGCAACGGTGCTGCTGCAGGCGGCGACGCCTGGAATGCTGCTCCTGCTGCTGATTCCTGGTAGATGATGTTGCTGTCCTCAGTTGGGATGGAACACCTTGCCGATGCCTGGAATTCTATTCGACGATGCGAAAGTGAAAAGAGATTTGATGAACTTGATGACCTAGAGATGAGCCGGCATCTCAGTGAATTCGCGACTACTTTAGCTACAGTTTCGGAATCTAACAACAACAATGATTTTTAATCCAAGACACTGCCTGAAGAATGTTAGCCTACGTGATCGATATTCCGAGTTGACCCAAGCCACAACATAAAATGATTGTTTTCTCTAATTAAATAATTAATCATATGATTTGGTGATGGCATTTCCCAGAACGCTGAGTAAAACCATGTGTCCGTAGCAAAGAATAATGAGCTTTGTCCAGATGCGTTCTCTTTCGCAAGCCCTAGACATTGGTTTTGTTTTGAAAGTTAACCCACCTACATGTTCTTCAAGATCTTTGTCAACCCACTGATCTTCCTCCCGGGCTCCCCGTAGCCAATCTCCACCACCCCTTGGGTAAATTTCCAGCTACTCGATTGACTCTTGACAGGATACTGCACTGGGAGAGGGATAGCTGTTCGGATACCCAACCAGCTGAAGCGGTCTTCACAAACGGCTTTCATATTGCAGATGCCTTGAAGACCTTCATCACCGGCGAAACGGCCATAGCCTGAGCCGCCGACACCGCCGAAGGGGAGCTGAACGGCGTAGTAGGCTGCAAAATCGTTCACGGCAACCATGCCAGCGCGGAGGCCACGGACGATGGATTTGAGGCTAGGGTCGCGATCAGAGCCGTGGACAGAAGCGCCCAGGCCGAAGTCGGGGGCGTTGGCGATGGAGAGGATGTCGGAGGGGGAGGAGGAGTCGGCCCGGAGGATCGTGAGCACGGGAGCGAAGCATTCGTTTTGAGCGATGCGCATATCTGGCGTTACGTTGGTGAGAAGGGTAGGTTGGAAGTAGTGGCCCTTGGGGTATTCGGGGTGGGCGTAACGTCTGCCGCCAGCGAGGAGTTTAGCGCCCTGAGAGACAGCCTCGGCGATGAGTTCTTCAAGGCGGTTGAAGGAGGCGTCGGAGATCATAGCGCCTACATCAGCTTCAGGGCCGAGGCGGAGGGCGTTAACGCGAGGAGCGAGCATCTCGGCGAGTTCGTTATGGATGGTGGTTGGGGCGATGACACGCTCAATGCCTATGCAGTTCTGACCAGCAGCTTGGAAGGTACCTCTGAGAATAATCTCGGCGATGCGCGGCAGGTCCTTGGCCGCCGAGTCGAGGACGATAAAGGGGTCCTTTCCGCCCAATTCAGCGATAACGGGCGTGAGGCTCTTGGCTGCGCTAGCTGCGACATGGTGCGCAACAGACTGGGAGCCGATGAAGGTGATGTGACTAATACCTGGATGCGAAGTGAGATGGCCAGCCGTCTGGGGCCAGCAGACCACAGTTTGGACAAGCTGAGGATCGTGTCCATGGGCCACAAGGGCGCCGCGGGCGATGCTAGCGAAATAAGTGCTCGACCAAGCAGTCTGCTCCGAAACCTTGACAAGGATACCGTTACCGGCGAAGAGGGCACTGATGATGGGACCCATCATATTGTGGAAGGGGTAGTTCCAGCTGACGAGTGCAGCGATGACTCCCATCGGTTCGTAGTGAACCGTGTTGCGCTTATACATCATAAGAAGATTCGTAGGACGACGAGATGATCGCAGGGCCCTCTCCCCGTGAGCGAGGGTCCATTGGATCTTCTCAACTGTAACGAGAATCTCGCCCAATTGCGCATCGACCATAGTTTTCCCACTGTCCAACCCCGCGACTTTGCAGATAGCCTCCGCATTATCAAGCACATGTCGCATCAAGCTCCTGAGCACGGCCTTCCTCTCTTCAAAGCTTGTCCCTTTCCATTTCTGCTGAGCCGCTGCAGCTGCCGCGACAGCCCGATCGATGGCGGCAGGCGTCGAGGGATTCACCAACCCAAGGAACTGGCCGGTTGCCGGGGCGTAACATTGCACAGCTGAGCTGCCGGGGAGCTTAACGGAAGTTTCTTCGACGATGGTGTGCTCTTCTGGGAGCTTGGGCGCTGGGACAGTGTATCGGATGGCGGGAGTGGGAGCAGTGAAGCGTGTGAGGCGGATAAGGGCGAGGGAGAGGGCGATGGCGAGGAATGAGACTACGACTGAAACGACGTTCTCTCTAGAGACCTGTCAGCCACCACTCTAGGAGCAATTGTGGGCTGAGCGAAACGTACGGAACGTTGAGTTGCACAGTGGCATAGGCGACAAACCGCCGCCATAGCAGCACCACAAATGGCTCGCTATGATCCATGATATGGCAAGCACTCAGCCTCTCGCAAAGCAACCAGAGATCAGTCGGCTTAAACAAGTGACTCTTGTATCTCTTCTTCACAAGAGAGACGCAAAAGGGGCGCTGCAAAGAAAAAAAAGTGGTGTCGGCAGCTACCGCATCGTCCGTTGATGAAGTCGGGAAGTCGAATAGTGGGTGAAGAAGTGGATCAGATCCCAGGTGGGGCCGGGTTGCTGGTACGGTACCTGAAAGTCAAGAAGACGTGGCTTGAGAGTATGGCGTCAAGATGTGCGGCTTCGAGATGTGGCTCCAAGATGTGGCTTGGCGGCGTATAGGATCAACGTCCTTGGAGCTCATAGCTAGGCTCAGGCTTGGGCTCGGGCTTGGAGGAGAAGCTATTTGCTTTGCATGAACCTTGTTGTTCCCTATGATATCATTCATCATTCCATCAATTGGTTTGGTCAAGTTGCTTAGTCGAAAGGGGTTATGTTGTTCCCTACCTTCTCACTCGAACTACCAGCACCTCGAACTGACGGCCAGGCATTTCAGGAGAGACTAATGATGTTCTTTTCGTGCCTGATCTCCAAAAAGAGCAAACTCATTATGATACTGTATGTACAAACACTCTCTTCATTCGCGCCCTTTCTGCTCCTTCGTCTTCCAGGCCAGCGCCTTTCTCTTCTCTCCTGACAAAAGAAGTTTTCTTGTCTTCAGTGAATCAACATCGCCGCTCTCTGCTCTAAAAATGCAACAAAAAACATTGCGAAGGTTTTAAAAGCAATCATACAAAGTCCTCCTTCGCCTTTCCGTTCACAACGCCCTACGTGTAAAACAGCCTCCTATACAGACAAAATGAAAATCCCTTTTTTTCCTTTCTGAGACGCGCCCATGGTATGCGTGCGGTAGGTAGTACTTTTAGGTAAAGGGGGATGATGGTGAAGCAACTCGTAGATCGCTCATGCAGATCATAAGTGCATGACAGGACCAGCTTGGGGCCCGGGATATCAACAAAGCCAACAGTGTAAAACAAGGAAAGAAAATGAGGGGCTCGCAGTCATGAGTTTAGTTTAATATACAGTGAGCGTTAAGGTGAGGTGTGAGGTGGTTCCGTGCGTGCGAACGATCCCTAGACGTTGGCACTTTTTGACAATGACAAGCCACGCAGTCGCGGTCGGAGCCGGCCTGCGTGCGAATGACTTGACTCGATACGTGACAGGCGCGCAGCCGATGTGAAGTCGTTGCTGGCCTCGAAACTGGGACGGACCCGATCCATCGACGCCCGTATGCGATCGTATGAAGGTCTTGCTCGATCTACCGATGGGCGACCCTGGACTGGCATGTCCATCGACATGCGATGGTGAGTGTAGTTGGTTGAGTCGCTGCCGTTCTGACTGTGCTGGTTGTTCGTTGTGGTGCGTGTCGCCGTGGACGGAGGGTAGATGGGCCTCAGATCCTCGTCAACACTGGCGTAATGAGCATGCTTGGAGACTTTTCTCATTTTCGAATTTTCTGAAGACTTTGACTTATTGCTCATATTGTCGCACATTGTGGATTCCTTGTTCTCTCGCGCTTGCGTTAGGTGGGCGAACATGCCCATCCGCTCTTGCTCGCGGATGATGTCAACATCGTACGGCCAGTACACCTTTTGGAGAGCCTTGATGGCAAACCGTGGGAATAAGCTGATGACGGGTACGATGAAGAAGACGGCCCAAAAGGTAGCTTCTCCATACACCTGCGAAGCTGCACCGTAGAAGAACTGAGATGAGGTGAACGATGTGTAGACGCCGGTCCAGAAGAAGACGAAAATGTCGCTAATCACGATAATCAACACCATAAGCCAGTCCCACCGATAGGTGTTAATCAAGATGTACATGTTGATCGTGAGAACAGCGGGGTGAGCGATGTAGGCACCGAACCGAACCCGATCCTCAATGTTGAGTCCGTCGAGAGTGAGGAAATCGCTTCCGATGAACAGCAGGTAGGGGATGAAGAAGACCATCACCGACTGATAGAGGCCATCAATCATGTACGCCCTATTTCCGATTAGCCACAAGAAGTGTATTGATCAGTTGAACATAAAAACTTACCAGAACTTCATCTGAGTCCACTCAAGCCGTTCGATACCTCGACGATACAGCTGAGGGACAGCCAACGAGACCTTGTCAGATACATCTTGATCCAAAACACCCATAATACCGACGGGCAACGAGGTGAAGAACAAGTTAAACATGAGGATGTAGGTGTAGTCAAAGAGGTAAGTCATATCGAAATTCGAGAAGATGCCGTACCAAAAGAGGGCGAAGGTCCATACCATATTCTTGTAGAAGAAGTTGCTGATACTTTCTGCCAAGCGTCGGTAAGACCAGCGACCATGAACTAGAACCAACCTTTGCAGGAAACGGAATTGCGCAATGGCATAGTCAGAAGACATGGCGGCCTGACGGCCTTCCACGCCCGCGATGCCGACACCAACGTCGGCCTCCTGAATCATTGCGACGTCGTTGGCACCGTCTCCAATAGAGAGGGTCATGACATCCAGACCGTTCTTGACCATAGCGACAACGGCGGCCTTTTGTGCCGGACTAACTCGGCAGCAGAGGACAGACTTGCAGTTCTTGCAGAGAAGAAGGAATTTCTGCCTCGTTCGATCGTGAAGCACCCATTTAAGCGTGAAACCATCAATGACCAATCCATGGGTAGGTGCAGGCGGTTCATGATTCTTCTTAGCCTTGGCCAAATCCTCATCGCTTCCAGAGATGCCGAAGGTTTGGAGGTTGTTATCAAGCGACTTCTCGACCATTTCCAGAAAGCTCTCGTCCGTTGTGTCTCCAGATACATCCTCGTCTACTTTCATATGGATCAGCTCCATATCATTGTTAAGAAGATTGCATGAGAAACCGATGTTGATAGCGGTCTCGACCTTGTCGCCAGTCAAAACCCAGAGCTTGATACCAGCATCACCCAGAAGGCCAATGGTGTCAGGTACTCCATCCTGTAAGCGGTCTTCAATAGCGGTACCGCCCAAAAGGAATAGGTCCTGCTCAATAAGTTCAGCAACCGCCTCAAGCTTTTCTTCTCGCTCCTCCAGAGCTGCAGCTGCAGCATCGTGTTCCTTCTTCCAGGCCTGGTACTCTTGCTCATCTAACTCCTTGTGAGCGATGCAGAGGGTACGCAGGCCTTCCCGAGCAAACATCTCCAGGTGCTCTGCCGTCTCCTTCCTGAGCTCTCTCTGTTCCCCCCTCTTCAGGCGCGCGTAGATTACACTGTCTGCACCTTTGCAAAACAAGATAATCTTACCATCTGGCATCTTTACGATCGAGCTCATTCGCTTTCGGCTAGAGTTAAACTCGATAGTGTTCAGAATTTGGTAATGTCGATCTTCACCCAAGATATTGAGGTTGATGCCTTCACTCGAGTTGCCTAAGACGGTGAACCCCATATCACGAGCAGTTGCGACAAGCGCCTCCTCGTCCGGAGACTGCGCCTTGAAGTTCATCATCGGAGGGTCGCCAGGAGACTTCTCGGCAATAACAGTGTGGCACAGCGCCAAAGCCAACATGAAGTACTCATTCGCTGCTTTCTGCTCAGGGCCTGATTCGCCAGCCAGGTCAGCGACGAAATCAGGGGCAATAAAAGTAACGTTTTCATCGTGGAGATAGGGATTGTAATGCAGTTCGCGCAGCTGCTTGACAGCACGGACTTTTGCGTCAACGATCTCTTCCCGGATTCGCTCTGCTTCCCTCTCAACATCTACCCCCATCCGCTTCTGCATTCCCATCTGTGCTTCCGTGTAAGCTTCGCCGTAGGGCTGCCCATTAATCGTCGCCTTTTTGAACTCCATGACGTTTTGCGTCAGTGTCCCTGTTTTATCGGAAAAGATGTATTCGATTTGTCCAACATCATCCGAAACATTCCAGGACTTCGGAATACAAGGCTGGTCGATTTCCTCGTAGTACATTTCTACATCGCTATAGATGAAGATGGCCTGGAGGGTTCGGACGATTTCGAGCGTGATATAGAGCGAGATGGGTACCAAGTTCTGGAACAAGATGATGCCAGCCCAGAAAGAGACGAAACCACTCATAGCCGGGCTTCCGCCTATAGACCCGAAGTCGAAAAAGGACGAAGAGGCGTCGGTCTTGGACCATTCTACGGCATTGACGATAGCGGCGAGTAGGCACATGCCAAGGAGGATGGCAAAGTTGCAAATGATATTGAAGTTCATCTCTCGGGCAATCCTGGCACGCTTGCTTGGTGTGATACCTGCATTCATCATGATCTTGGTGTCATGGCCAGTGAACACGACCACACCCAGGACCCATTCGGTGTTTCGCAAATTGCAGCCTCGAAGAAGTAGATTGTCGATGGTGATGGGCTCCGTCATGTCTTCAGGCTCATCCTCAGGATAACCAGGAATAGCCTGGCACCACTTGATTGCCCCATTGTACTTGTAAAGGTTAGGCTGAGCGGCCTCGCTTTCAATCACGAACTCGGCTCGTTCACAGTCGCGAGCATGCTTCAGTGGCCGGCCACAGCGCAGAGCCTGTCTGACCTTCAAGTTCGTTTCACCGTCCAAGTTTTTCGTCTCTACATAGCATGCGCCGTCCGGGTCAGACGTTGAAAGGATGATGACATCCGCAGGCAGTTCATCGTCGTTGTAAATGCGTACAAAGTCTCCGACCACAAGACTTTTCCATGCATCTTTCTGGAACCGGGCTCCTTGAACGGGGTGGTCGTAATTGATAATGTCCGACTTCATCTGATTCACGGCAGAGGCGCGCTTAGCATCTTGCTGGTCGGGAAGCTGGATCTGAATATGCGGTTGAGGAGTCGGAGCCGGTGATTGAACGGGAGTCATCAATATGTCGTCTCGAGCAGTAACAAAAGAGTCACGCGGTGAGAAGGGCGATGCAATGGAATCGCGCATAGACCGCCTGGTTCGGTGTGTTTCGATTGATGCGCGGCCCTCGTCTTCGTCGGCCGGCATCTTGCGTCGAGCCCTCTCTTCTTTAGCCTTCTTAGACCATGAGCTCTGAACGGCTCGCCACATGGAGCCGAAGAATCTAGAGTTGGCCTTTTTGAACTGTCTCCAAGTAGAAACATCACCCTCCAGCACATTAACGTTGGTCCAGTTTCGCAACCGGTGGACGGGGGCGTTGTTCAGCTCGATATCGAGAATGGTCCGTCGATAATCCTCCACCGCGTCTTTAATAGCGGTTACCGTGACGATGAAAATCAAAGGGGCCGCGTTGAGGCCAGGGTTTACGCCGCCGAAAATAGGAAAGAACTATATCCAGGGGTTAAATGTTTACTTGCAAGGCGGACAGAAGCACACCCGGTCATTACTTACGCCCAGGATAATCAAGAACAAGAAGAAGATGTTGGCGACGTTGTGAAATTGAAACCACAAGTTCTTGGGGATAAAGGACACGGGCGTGTACTTGGCTGTTCTGATTTTGTTGCGCGTAAACTCTTGCGTCGGGTGGCCATTCTCATCGACGAGGTCATCAGACAGCGGCTGGTTGAAGAAGAGTATGCGGTTCTCGGCGGCGTCTTCGTCTCCCTCCTCGTCCTCCTCGTCCTTGCTAAGGTCGGCATTGTCGGCTGGAGGCACGCCGCTCAAAGGCGGCTCGGCATCGTGGGAGGGACGTTTCTTCTCGTTCGAAGCAGTATTATGTTGCATGCGATTCAACAGCGATAGACGCTTTGACCTGCTACTTTTCACCGTCATCCTCCGAGTAGCCCATCTCGACCGCTGTGTGGCGTTGATCTTGTTTTGCGAGTCGTTGCCGTCGTTAGGGGGGATGGCGGTGGTCATGGTGGTGAAGTCGCGGGCAAGCGCCCGATCGGCCCCTCGATGGCAGCCAGATTGGAGCTTCGACGGAGCAGAACTGCGCGATAGAAGAGAATGAATGTTCCAAGGAGTGTCAATCAGATGCAATCGATACGAGCACCTGTCTTCAAATGAATGATCGTGGTCGTCGTCACCGGAGAGGCGTCCAACCGAAAGATGTCGTCGTCAAGGAGTGGAATGGAAGATTGAAGGATGGCGCCGAGAGGTCAGCACAAGGGAGATTGTGTAAGCAAGGACGGGCCCGAGGGGGGAAAAAAGCTACGGTGGACTTCTAGAGACGCGCTGGCAAAGGGAAATAGCGGCGAGACGGCGAGTGGGCGCAGTGGGCGCAGCGGGCGCGCTGGGTGGGTTCTCTGGGCGCTGAAGCAGCGGAGGGTGGGCGTCGGTGCGGCGTTCCCATTTTACGGGAGGGAGTGGGTTAGTGAGTGAGCAGGAACAACGAGGATTAGCTCCCGAACGATCCGACTCCTCCAGGATGTTTTCTGCCAATGATTTCTGAGAGAAAGAAGCTATCATCGAAGTCCGATCAATCTGAGCACTACCTGGGCTGCTATGTTATCCAGTGCCGCCTGAGGTGCGTTGTTCAGCGCCTTGCGGCTTGGCGGGTGCCAGAGTACACCGCCGAAACGAGGCGCAGCGAGGCTCCTGTTGCCAATGCTTGCAGCTCCCTGACAGCCTGTCAACTCCAGGTCTATAACGACACCTAGGCTTAGCTCAACTCACGCAGACACTGTAGGTATGTGTCAAAACGTACCACGCGACTCACGAATAGCCCTTAGCCGCAGTTCTTGGCTTCCGTTCTCGCTGATAGAAAAGCATTGGGTATGTTCCCAAAGCCATGTTGAAGTCCAGGGCAGTATCGCACCTCGTACTAGCATTTCTCTTGCCCCCTTGAGGCATCCCAATCCATACCCCCTTGCCAGGGTGAGGTACATACTTCTTTTTGGCTATGCGAGCTGGCGGTCCACCCATCGGTCATCCTAGGTTCTCCATCGTGCTTTGTAAAAATCCCCGAAGTCCGCGGGCCTCCCGCCGTCTCCGGACTCGTGTCCCTCGGGCTCAACAAGCATCCGTCAGCAGCGGCTTCCGACAATAACGGCGGTGATTGTCGCCTTCGCGGAGTAAGCCCAAAAGAGAGGCGCTAATACTCAACGCGCTATTGCGGTTTGAATGTTCAGGGCCGCTGGTTTGACGGTCGAGGGGTTACAGGCTTACAGCTGAGACCTGACAATGGTCCCTGGCAGGTCCTGAGTGGCTGCCGGCGAAGACCCCTGAAGGCCTGAGAGGGACAGGGAGAGCTCCGTGCTACGTTCAAATTGGCAAGCGGCCTTACCAATTCCTTCCAGGGAATTAGCGAGTCTCCCGTCGGTCTCCCGTCGCCCTCTATCTGCTACCGGTAATCCTGCATAACCTTGAGGCTCACCATATTGCGGTTAACCCATTTTGGCAGCTCTGGTAGTTCCTGATTCGATATAGACCACACCTACGCACTCGATTCGACGCATCAGGCTCAGCCTGCGATTGGTTTCGTGAAGAGTGGCCGAGCCCCTGCCCACCACGGCCGTGTTTCTGTTTTCGCCTTTCCCAGATAACGGGGTGGGATGATGGCCGGTGAATGGTCCCCCGACCAGGAGAAACATTGAGCTACCAGTCTTCCTATCGATAACTCCATATCGATCCCCCGGGGCACCGGACACGATCACCTTTACCTCCGTCGTCGGATTTTCGGGGCTCGATTGCGAGCGAGACCCCATGTTTCGGGGTGACACCACCTCGTAGGCCAATCGAGTCTAGCGGAGGAGCCCTTCCACCACACCCGTTCCGCAATCGACATCTCGCGGCTACGCCGTTGCTTTTAGTCGCCCATCACATCTGTCAAAGGCGTCTTCATTTTACGGGATTCGTCACGACACATCTGGGGATGAAGAACCTCTGCTTAGCTCGCAGCAGGTGGGAAATTGACATGAATCGCTCGAGGCACTCTACCTACCTACCTACCTACCTAAACCTCCCTCCCTTATCCAAAGCACGCCTGGCCAACCACCAAGCAGTGCCGGTGCAGTAAACCCGCATAAAGAATCTTTTACTTTTTCCTCGTCTCGTATACCTGCAAACATGAAATCCAAGCTAGTCCGCGATGCCCCTGTTCCTTCAGAATGTCGCCTCACTCAACCTCGTTCGGTCGACGTCCTGCTTGTGCCATCGAGACCCCTGTCGGTGGGCTCTTCGGGTTGGCGTTGGAGGTGCAAATTTCCGGCGACACGGGCCAACTCTCAGATCGTAAACGAACCAAGCTCCAAAAAGCAAGGTTGCTTAGGCTACATGCTCTTTTCTTTTGGGGAAGGGCTTCCAGAAACCTGCACATCCGTTACTCGCCGTGTATCAACACCAGCTGGGATTCATGCCGACGTGTTTCGGTCATGCTGCAAGGCATCGTGTCTCTTTGGGGGTGGTTGACCAAGACATGAAGCCTCAGTCAGCCGATTCACATAAATAGGCCCATGCATCACGACTCAATCTACATCAGCTATTTGAATACTCTTAGGATTTTCAAATTCGAGCATGAATTTCGGCCATTCTACTCTAAACTCCTTCGTAATACCGACGATAATGCCACCTCACTATAGCTCAAGCACGTGAGACACGTCAACATGTCTCGTACTAAAGGCACATACCATTGGGGCTGACGATAATTACTTATGCGACGAATGGATGTTACCATTCCACTAACAAAAGGCTACCGGGATGTGTTGTTGGAATGTCTCCGAATACCACGGAGGCTAGCTAGCCCTCAGGGGGGGGACACCAAGTCCGTTACCCCTTTTCGAACACAGGAACCAGACCTATGGTGTTGTGCCCAGTTGCGTCCGCAGTAGCGAACGCCTCTGGGCTTCGAGTCTCTTGTTGGCCAATCTCACTGGTAGGAGGGATGAGGTCGATGCAACCGCAGTCCAATATGCTACGTCACTCGCCGCGTACCACGAGACACTTGCGATGATTCTTTTTTATACGCACAGGAGACGACGGTCCACCAAGCACGCCCAAAAATAGGGGCCCTGGGCGCATATCGTAACGGCGAAATTAGCCTGGCCCCAGCTGACTTCGCTGCTGGCTCGAGCGCCTCGCTTTAAGATGAGTCAGCAGGCCGCTCCCCTGATCGTTCCTCGAGGCCACGGCCAATGGATGCGAGTGGCGAGAACAGCGCACCCCTGCTAATCTTCAACAACCGCGAAAGCTCCACCGATCCTCCGAGTCTTGATCATGAACGTTCGATAACAGATCTAGTATTGTCCTAGCTAAAGAGGCTCCGCGCAATGTCTCAAAATGGAAAGAATAGCAACATCTTGAGCTTCTTCAAACCTGTCGCGCGCCCTCAAACGCCGCGCAGTTCACGGAGCTCTCGCCCTCGCCCTGATTCACCTTCCCCGTTAAGCGGAAGAAACAGCGGAACCAAATCCAAAACACCGCTGAGACGGAACGTCAGTCTGGAGATCAAAGCATCCGACGACGATGACGAACTGGATGCATCTTCCGATGATTCTCTCGAAGACCTCTCCACGATCCTTGGCCGTGGACGTCCCGGTAATGCAGTCCCTTCCCATGAAAGGCAATCAGGAAACCTGTTCACTACTCCCCGAGCGAAGAGAACGGCTGTGGAGTTTCCCCCTTCGCCATTGGCTATTATTCCAAAGCACAAGTTCGACCTGAAGGCTTTAGCCAAGGACGCTCGGAAAGACGATGCCACTAATGCAAGTTCTTTAAGAGTCAAGGCCATTGCAGATCTCGCCGAGGACCGAGATGTTTCAGAAGGCGAGGCATCACGTAGTGTCTTCGAAGGAATCGTCGGAGGGAAGGGAGTGTACAACGCTCAGAAAGTCCTCCGGGCAGTTGAAAGGACAGATGGTGGATATTCATCTCTCCGATACTGTTTCTTTCGGCAGGACTACATATGCCCTCGTCCTACGCCCGCCCCCAAATCATTAAATAAGAGCCCCTGGAAGATCCTGACACAAGGCGATGCCTGCACTCGGGAAAAGCATATTGTATCAGGACTGCCCATGACTTTGCTCCGGATGCAGGGTGGCCTCCCGGATGCGCTGTTCAACTGGCTTCTAAATGAGCTATGCGTCACACCGTCAAGTCTCCTGCGAAGGGAGTATTGCAACCTGCTGAGTAGCAGTACTGAGCAGGTTGTGCAGAGAGTAACACCGCAACGGCTCGAGGACTTGTTCATCCGGTTAGGCGCCTGCGAAGACATCAAAGAAAGCGGCTCGAGGCTGAGTCTTTCAAAAATAGGCCATGAACCGTATGAGCAAAGGGATTGGAGCAGTGTGAGATCTTTTCTTAGTCTATTGAGGCAAATGGCATCCACCATGACCTTACCGGCTGTCACTTATGCAGCGCAAGCCTTACTGCGGATGTCTATTGACAAGTTCCTAATTCATAATATCGACCTATTAATGGAGTATCAAGAGACTATTCAGGCTCTCATTGAAGCGGTTCCGCGAATATCCTGGGACGGTTTTGTAAGGCGTCGTTCTCTCGCCTATACTCAGATCTGCTAACCGTCTAGTGTTTTGAAACGTGCTCGTTGGTCAGCGCGATGGTCGAATCCCAGTCTCTCAGAGCCAACATTATGGCTTGTCTTCCGACAAGGAGAGCGTCAGTGCACGATCTGAGACGCAGGCTTGCCGTAACGCTCTTATTCAATAACCCAGCTCTCAGCCGTTATCGCCCTGACGATACGGTCTCCGTCAGGGGCATCATCGACCGCCTTAACGAGGATGATTTTCTCGTCAGCCCCAAGACGGACTTTGCCGAGCTCCAAGCGAGTATCATCCTCCTGGATATTGCCATTGATGATGGGTCGTTCGTCGAGTCCGAAGACCCTGAGGACGAGGTAAAGTTTAACGGAGAGATCGACGAGCTGGCTGCTCATTTGAGAGGGATCTGGAGGAAGATTAATGATGCAGGCATGAAGTTGGCTCGTACAGAAACAAAAAGCGTGATAGAGTGGGTTCAGCAACGCCTCTTACACTCGGTGCGAACGAGGAGGAAGGTCAAGGAGAGCGTGTTTGACCTTCCGGGTCAGAAGGAGAATTCCATTTTACCACGACAACAAAACTTGATGAAGGATTTCCTCAAGAAGCCCCAAAAGCCACCAATATTGATAGACGAAGATACCATTGTGGTAGCGGGGGGTTAGGGGCTTACATGATTAAAATGTTGAGACCGCATAAGCAACAACGTGAACACAGGGTCTATTCTAGAACCCGGAAAAACAGATATATATTATGAATCAGCCCCTAGGCTATGAGGCGCGGGATGGTTAACAATGCGAGTCTTGTGATCATGAAGAAATGCATCCTTATTGTGTATTTCTCCCCGTGAGTTGATGTATGGGTGCAGCAGATCAGCACTCTTCCGACTTAATCAAAGAACTTGCGGTTTGGGTTCTTGCCGAATAAAGCTTCGCGCACAGCGGGCGCTGCAGAGTCCTCCAAAAGTCCCAATCGAGCCTCGAACGTGTTGTTGATATCGATCTTCCCATTTCCGCCAACGATGACCACGCCACCCGAACTAAGAGTGTGTTAGCTGTTGTCCCATCGACAGGAGGAAAACTCAGTTGAACGTACATTCCCTCGGCCAGAGGGTACTCTTCGTCAATCGTCGCCGAGATATCCTTGCCCACCTCCTTCTTATATTCCTTGGACGCATCCTCGATCGCCTTCTTCACCACCTCGTAGTCCTTCTTCCTTGCCCGGATCTGCAGATCCGACTCGTTCATTGCGTATAGGCCCTCTAAAATCAGGCCCGTCAGCACCTTTTGGTACTTGCTCTTGTCCTTGGCACCATCCGCGAGCTTCTTCTGGGCCTCCTCGAATATGCTGTCGAGCAGTTCCTGTCGGGCACTCAGAACCTTGAGCCGCGTCTTGTTGGCAACTGTCGAGCGAGTGATTTGTTGGGACATAGTGGCCTGCTTGAACTTCTTCTCGTACTGGGTGTCGATGGCATCGGTTTCCTGGCGGACCAGCTTGGACTTTTCGATTTCAAACTCTTTGTTAGCTTTGATCTCGATCTCGCGGGCTTTCTCCTTGGCTTCCTGCTTGATGAACTCGGTCATCTTACGGAGCTCGTTGTCGACCTAGGGTTCGAAGGTCATATGTCAGCGGTGCAACTGGTCATAGGGTTGTCCTGGGATTACGTACCTGCTGGTCGGACAATGCGTGTTGCGACATCTTGGCGGCGTCGAGGGAAGCAGCTCGGAGGCGGGAACAAGGTGAGGAAGAAGGATGTGATCCCTATTTAGTAAACAGCTTGACGAACTGCGAAATGGCAAGCGATGGACCAGGTTAGGATGTCTTCGGTTCACGAGGCCGATAGAGTAGGTGGAGTGTAAGGAAGCTGTGACGCCAGGACCAAAGCTGTCGCCGACCCTCCACGAACTAGGAGGGCTCTCAGCCACAGCTCCAAGACCCCACTTCTCACCATCACCAGTGCACCCGGCCACTCAGAGCCACACATGACGTCTGCTGTAGGAGATCACATGATCGCACCGCCACATGCCCTCTCCGCTGCTGCTAAAGCTCAAAGGGTGAGACATCTCGTGTTCAGTACGCCAAGTCAGCTGCCCAACCGTTATTGAGTTTCAACGTACACGGAAGTTGTTAAGATTATTGTATATGTCCCGCACCCGAAACCAAAGTTTACCTCCAATTCAGCGCTCACTTATCTGGGGCGCTGGCGCCCTTCGGAATCTTTCCCGTTGCGTCTTCCTCCACCATCGAAGTGATCGGCGATAGTAGTATCAACGAGTCACGCTCACCCTAGTCAAGCGCCTACACTGTGACGTCGGAAAGGGCTGCTTTTAACCTGCTCTCTTTCAACACTCGAGTCGCGAAACAAAATCCACCTCCGTCATTTTATGCGATACTCGGACGATCATCTACAGCGTTTTCCCGCCAGATGACCTAGGAACTCGAGAGGGCGCAATGGGGTCGCTTGGCGGCATCTCCCCGGGAGGGAGCATAGCTGTACGTCTGACTTCTTGCGTACGCCCGGTTCATGGTGCATGTCGACTAACTCGTACTTGCTGTGAAGCTGGGAATCCTAGTCGGCCTGCTCTCCACCAGTGTCCAGAGTCTGGGCCTAACATTGCAGCGAAAGTCACACATTCTTGAAGACGAAAAGGGACCTCTCGACGTACGACGACCGCCATATCGACGACGACGATGGCAGGTAGGCATGGGGATGTTTGTCGTAGCCAATCTACTGGGGAGCAGCGTCCAGATTTCAACATTACCGCTCCCTGTTCTTTCGACTCTGCAAGCGGCGGGTCTGGTATTCAATTCAATATGCGCCAGTTTGATACTTGCAGAACCATTCACGAGATGGTCACTTTCAGGCACGGTCCTGGTCACGTCTGGCGCCGTGCTGATTGCCATATTTGGCGCAATACCTTCTCCGGCGCACGACTTGAGCGAACTTCTAGATTTGCTGGCGCGAGGGCCATTCATCGCATGGATGGTTCTGCAGGCATTCTTTGTGATCGCCTTGGCAGTGGTCACCGATGTTGTCAACAGCATGTCCAGCCTCTTCCATAACGGCAGGTTTCGACTGGTTCGTGGAATCATCTACGGAGTCATCAGTGGTGATTTGTCGGCTCACGCGTTACTATTTGCGAAGTCGTCTGTGGAGTTGGTCATCAAAACCATAGGAGGCAAGAATCAGTTCGTGCATTGGCAATCATGGATGATCGTCCTGGCCCTCGTTACTCTGGCTTTATGCCAGCTATACTACTTACACCGGGGCCTCAAACTGGTCTCTACCTCAGTTCTGTACCCGTTGGTTTTTTGCGTTTATAACATCATTGCGATTCTAGACGGGTTGATATATTTTAATCAAACAAGCCTGATATCGCCACTTCGGGCTTGTCTGATCACGCTCGGCACGATAATTCTGCTTTCGGGCGTTCTCGCCTTGTCATGGCGGCTGAGCGATGAGCAACATAGCCCTGGAGTTGGCCAGTCGTCGCTGGCACCAGGCCTTGGACTTGTCGAAGATACGGATGCGGAAGAGGAATCGCTGCTAGGGTCGGATCACGCGATTGGGGATGGGGATGCTCTGCCGTCGACATACCAGACTTTCCCGCAAGCGGGTGAAACACCTCTGACGCCGACTCGCAAAAGGAGTTTCCGCTGGGCAGAGCGTGCTGAGATCTGGGGAGAGCTGGAGGATCAAACTGACGCCCCGTCGAAAAGACGACGCTCGTATACGGCGCCTAACCGCTCCGAATCATCACCACTCCTATCCCAACCGAGAAGGGCTGTGAGCGGTGTTTCGGCCCCCGAGGAGGGCGGACCCAGTAGCGAGCCTTCCCCACGGAGATTCACCCGTCGACGACGGAAGAGCACCGGCTTTCCAGGCCTCGTTGCCCGCCGGCAAATAAAGAATAGAGAAACCTCGCTTTCGGACTCTCTCGGGAACATTCTCACCCTAAAGTGGTGGAGGAATAAAGGCAGGCGGCCTTCTTCGGGAGGAGGAAATGCCGGAAATTCTCCACCTTGGATCTCACACCGAGATGATACAGAAAGCGTTCGGGGCGCAGACAGGAGGAGGACGGGCAATTTAGCTGTATGATTAACGTGCATCAGGACTCGGGGTGGTGAAGAAGGCGTTGTCCAGAATACTTGACGATTGGGTAGTCTTTGCATCAGATCGAACCGAGGCGCACGGGTCCATTTCTGCAATACCTTCAGATGATGTTTGTTTCAACAGACCAAAAATACTGCGGTCGCTTTGTTTATATCGTATATCGACTGCCCCATGTAGCAGGTGCGAATGTTGAGGCTCGTTCGCAGATAATAGAGATGGTTCTCAGCAATCTTTTTCGAACACCTCAATCGGTCGGGTCATCTCACAAGGTTATCCAGCAGCTCATCTCTAGAAGTCTGGTTGCATTGGGCGTGGATTCGGGTGGTTTACCCTACACTAATTGTGGGAGGTCTGGTCTAACAAAGGAATAAGACAAGCGTTTGAACCAAGGACCGGCGAGTGACTGGGATCGATTGCTATGTAGTAAATATATCACCACGTTTGGCCGGAAAACTTGGGGGCCTTCGGACATTTTTAATGAAATGTTACCTTGCAAATTGAAGTAAGACGACTGCGCCGCGTGCCCGCACCAACGCCGAACACGCTGGCAATCCTAGTAAGCAGAATGATCGACCGAACGAGTGAAACTCTCGATTGCTACCTGGAGAAAAGGACAAGCATCGATGGTCGCTCAAAAAAGTCTTCCTTTGCTTTACCGTGTCTGATCTAGGATGATCTGGAGATGCAAAGAGGTAGTCGCTCGTGAGGCGCCAGCGTCGTTTGTACAGATGGGAGCCGACGACTACTTCGGCCCGTACCTTCCGGGCGTCTTTGACTTCACTATTCTCTTCGAACAAAGCATTCTCTCTATTCTCCCCGCATCCATCTTCATCATCCTCGCACTGTTCCGCATCTTCTATCTTCGGCGGCAACACGTTTGCGTAAAAAATGGACTGTTGCTTTGGTCCAAGCTGGTAGAGTCAACTGGCCCCCCCAAGCCGCTGTGTTCATGCTAATCTTCTCCTAAGGCTTCTGGAGCTATCTTCTTCTGCCTGCAGATAGTTCTTGTTGCACTATGGTCCTTGCCTTCGGCGCCGCGGACCAGGACGTCTATCGCCGAGGCCGTAGTGGGCTTGGTCGCCGCCATAATCATCGCTTCGTTGTCTTACTCGGAGCATCTGAGATCAATCCAAGCCTCAGTGTTGCTGAATGGGTACTTGCTTCTCTCAATTCTCTTGGATATCGCCCTTGCTAGAACGTTTTGGATCCGGCCGGACCTCCAAGCTATCGCTGCCGTCTCCACCGCGGCTCTTGTTGTTAAAGGCATACTCCTAGTTCTCGAAGAGACGCCAAAACCGCTGATAGTTGGCGAAAAGAGCACTGCTCGTGAGACCGTGGCAGGAGTAATCAGCCGAAGTATGCTATGGTGGCTTAACTCTCTGCTTCTAGCGGGCTCTCGATTGCTCCTTGGCGTAGATGACTTGGGACAGATCGATGACAAGTTCGATTCTAAAAAGCTGCTGGATAGTCTGGAGAAGGCTTGGGATGAGCGTAAATACTCCCCCTGCGCGCTCCTCCGTAGCAGTGCTAATGTCTTCCAGATCCCAAACAGGGCAAAACCGCCTTGCTAAGGTGCACTCTATGGACCTACAGATGGCAATTCGCAGCCGGCATGTTGCCGCGACTTCTGTTCTCCGGCTTCAACTTTGCTCAGCCGTTTCTCATCAACGCTGTCGTCGACTTCGTCGGTGGGCCTGAGGGCCAAGATGCCGACGGTGAAATAGGAGGGCTTATCGGAGCAACCATTCTCGTTTATGTCGGCCTTGCCGTTTCGACCATGTGGTACAACCATATGACATACCAGCTGCTAACCATGTACAGAGGTGCTTTGGCTTCTTTAGTGTTCAGGAAGACGATGAAGCTCGACACCGCAATGATCAAGGACTCTGCGCCTGTGACGTTGATGAGCACAGACATTGAGGCAATTGTGGAGGCTGGCGCTCATATTCACGATTTATGGGCCAACTTCGTCGAGCTTCCGGTTGGCATTTACCTGCTTTATCGGCAGGTTGGTCCTCCAAGCTTGTTCATCCTTGTGCCTGCAATTTGTAAGTGCCTTTTTCTCACGACGGGGTATGAAACCTAACACAACCTAGTAACTACCATCTTGAGCATGATGATTTCGCCGGCGATGGGTCCCGCGAGAATAAAGTGGAATCAAGCTATCGAGAAGCGTGTTGGTACAACATCATCTATGCTTAGCCAAATTAAAGGGATCAAAATGACGGGCCTAACGACCTATTTCCACGGACTGATTGGGGAACTAAGGAATGAAGAGTTGAAGCTTTCTGTCAAATTCCGATGGATATTGGTTCAACTCAACACGCTGGGTTCGCCGATGCTATGCTGAATATACAGGGTGCATTGCTAACCTTGACATAGCAATCGTTTCCGAGGAACTCACACCTGTCATTATCATCGTAGCAGCTATTTTCTGGACCAAGGCTGGCGAAGGACTGAGCATCGCCGAAGCTTTCACGTCACTATCACTCATTGGTATAGCCTCTAGGCCCATCGTGATGCTATTAGTTTCAGTCATGGGAGTATTCGGCGCTCTCGGATGCTTCAATCGCTTGCAAGATTTCATGTTGTTGGAGGAAATGAAGGATGGCCGCGAATTCGTATCTTCAGAGTTATCCAAGATTCCACATAAGTACACACTCGCCCCGGAAGTCCGGCCTTTGGACCAGAACCAGAACCTTCTACCACCGACGGGTGAGGATGTTGAGCTCAGCAACCTGACGATCCTTGACGAGCGCCCAACACACAATTCTAGCAGCCCTATCTTGGCTATTGAAGATGGCACGTTCACTATCGGCGAAGATTTTGAGCCCTTGAATAATATCAATATGACCATCCGACAAGAAAGCCTTTCAATGGTGGTTGGTAGAGTCGGATGCGGGAAATCATCACTTTTGAGGGCCATGACCGGGGAACTGCAGATGAAATCAGGTCGCCTCATGTTAAGCATCCATACATCTATCGCTTACTGCGACCAGACGCCCTGGCTCCAAAACATCACGGTTAGGGACAATATTCTGGGTCAATCGCCCCTGGACGAGAAGTGGTTGGCCACTGTCATTCGTGCCTGTGCATTAGATGTAGATTTATCTATCTTCCCGTTGGGCGACCGGACGATCGTTGGGTCGGGAGGAGTGGCACTGAGCGGTGGACAGAAGCAGCGTGTTGTAAGCTGAAACTTGATTCTCTAGTCTTCCCTATGCCCGATGCTGACTTAAACCCAGTCTTTAGCTCGTGCTATATACTCTCGAAAAAGAATGCTCATTCTCGATGACGTCTTTAGTGGGCTGGATGCGACTACTGCCAGGGCAGTATTCCAGAGGCTATTTGGGCCGCAGGGACTTGTTCGTCAGAGCAAGATTACTACGATCCTGGCCACGAATCATGGTACGTTTCCTTCAAGATGAATCGGGTGTTTCCATGTACTAAGCAATATAGTCAACTTTTTACCAGAAGCCGACTATATAACAATGCTAGATGAGGGTATGATAGTCCGTAATCAAGTGACTTACGATTCGGTTGAACCTTCAGCTTGGGGCGTCATTGAAGCCAATTCAACGAAAAGCGACTCCACTCAAGAAGACGAGAAAGAGATAACAGAGCTTCATCAAGCGGAGACCACTACAGGCCCAGCCGGGAAGACAGAAGAAGATCTCAGTCGTCAAACCGGCGATATTGATTCTTATAAGATTTACCTGCAATCTATGGGCATAACTTGCGCTGTAGTCTTTATAAGCCTGACAGCAACTCATATCGGAATGCAGAAAATGCCCCGTTCGTACTAGCTTTTCCTGCAATTATGGATCATGCACGCTGACTTGGATGTAGAAATTTGGCTGCGAATTTGGACGGAAAGAGGCACGTCCTCAGACAACCTTGATTATATGGGCGGCTATGTTGGTTTTGTGATTGCCTCTATGCTTTTAGGAACGATCGATATCACGTATGTTTCCCTCCCTAAAACTAGCCTGACATCGAGAGCTGACTTTTTATTTTTTTACTCGATAGGTATTTTGTCCTGGTTGGAATTCCCAGATCCGCAAAGCGTCTCCATGAGCTTCTTCTCAATTCTGTTGTTCGGTGAGCTCTCCTCCTCTTACACGCTGACTTGGCATTTAACACTGTTTAGTGCGCCGTTGTTCTTCTTTACGTCCACTGATAGCGGCATTACTCTCAACCGGTAGGTGGACGATCGGATTTTTCTCATCACGTACTCGCTGATCTCTCTTCAGTTTCAGTCAGGACATGACTTTGATTGACCAGGCTCTTCCCTTAGCATTCTTTGCCACAATCGCATGTGAGCTCCCCTTATCTGCTCTCGTTAACGGTCTTCTAAAACTGGTCGACAGTAACCCTCCGAGCCCTGGCTGAGACGGCCATTATTGCTTCAGGCGCATCCTATGTTGGTGCCGTGATCCCCGTTTGTTTCATTGCTTTGTACTTCCTTCAAAAGTACTACCTCCGCACTTCTCGTCAACTGCGTTTCCTCGATCTCGAGACAAAGTCTCCCCTCTACACCCAGTTCACAGAGACCCTGTCCGGTTTGTCCACGATTCGTGCGTTTGAATGGGCTCCGGCCTTCCTTCGTGAGAACCATGTTCGCCTAGATAAGTCCCAAAAGCCATTCTATATGATGTTTTGCATTCAGCGTTGGTTGAATGTCGTCCTAGACCTGTTTATTGCGGGGATGGCACTGGTTCTGGTTTCTTTTGCCTTGAACCTTCCTGGGAGTACGACAAAGGGCGCCATCGGTTTGGCGATGGTCAACCTGATTGGTTTTAATCAGACGTTGACCTTTGTGATTGACTCATGGACTAAGTTGGAAACATCACTGGGGGCGATTGCAAGGTTGAAGTGGTTCATGAGCAGCACGCCGAACGAGAATAGGGAGGCAGAGAAAGACATACCACCGAGCGATTGGCCTCCCAAGGGAGTTATCCGACTGGATAATGTGACGGCATCATACGAGTAAGTAAAGCTCTGCTGGTTCTTCGGTTCCTCGATTATTGGATTTTAACATTCCTCAGTGAGGGTATGCCGCCCGTGCTCCACAATGTCTCCCTGACAATTCAGGCAGGCCAGAAGGTTGGCATTTGCGGTCGTTCTGGCAGCGGCAAGTCCTCTCTCGTCCTGACTCTCCTCCGTCTTCTTGAAATCCAATCCGGTACTATCCGCATCGACTACCTTGACTTGTCCAAGATCTCTCGTCAACAAATCCGCTCTCATTTGTGTACACTTCCCCAGGAACCTCTGAAGTTCTCGGGAACAATACGGCAGAACCTCGATCCAGAAAAAGACATCGACGCGGATGAGCCTCTCATCGAAGTGTTGCGAAAAACGTCCGTCTGGTCTATCATCGAGTCTAGAGGTGGTCTGGACGCTGATTTGGACGAGCTGGGCTTCTCAGTGGGACAGCAACAACTCTTCTGCCTCGCCCGCGCGCTCTTATCACGCTCCAGCGTCGTACTCCTCGACGAAGCAACAAGCAATGTCGATTTGCAAACTGATGAGGAGATCCGAAGAGTGATAAGGGAGGAGATGAAAGGCAGGACAGTGGTGGAAGTGGCGCATAGGCTTGACGTTATAAGAGAATATGACACGGTTGTCGTAATGGGAGACGGGAAGGTGTTGGAAGTTGGGCATCCTGATGAGTTGTTGAATCGAGGAAGTAGCGAGTTTCAAACGCTGTGGAAGAGCCATTGAACGCATAGGGGCCAATTCTCGTCGGAAGATTAGACAAGAATGCTTTGAATCTATACACAGCTTAGTACAATACAACCAACTCCATTCCATATGTACCACAACTCCCACATCCTCGACTCCACCACTATCGCTTTTGTGAGTCCTCAACTCCATCGCCCCTAGCCACATCTCCATGTTCCCATAAGAAGCAAATTGCGTTTGTCCCTTGATCCAGCTGAGGACCAAGAGGAGACCCAGCTAAAGTAAGCGACAGGTTGTATGTACATGACGGCAGATGCAAGGACGGATACCACTAAGAGGATGGAAGATATAAGACTTAGGGGCATGAGTGAAGACCTTCTTGTGCAAACTTGTTCTATGGTTCCTCTTTTCAAGTGTACAGATCAAAATCTAGGGGTAACATGAGTCGAGGGCTAAGTCATTAATGCAGAGTTTGAGGATAAGCCATGTCGCAAACCGAAGTCCATGCTATGCAACTGTACTCCACCGTAAAAAAAAAAAAA
>JAMYIC010000809.1:26600-49283 GCA_024112705.1 Microcera coccophila
GTCGCTAGCGAATCGTAAGTTACGTGCTCGGCGTAGTGTATGTATGTGTTATGTACGTGGGTGGTAAAGAAACAACCAGTCCAGTAGAGTAAGGAAGGGACCCGTGATCCAGCTCAGCTCAATCCGACCCCTAGACGCGGCTGTGACTTGCACTTGTTCGACTTCGCTCGTCATCTTCCTCGATAACGTCGCTCAGCCTTGTGGGATGGTGGTGGCGAGGGACGGTTTCCCAACCGGGTGCTCCATAACCAGCGCCGGTGTAGTCCTGGGGATCTGAATATGCCCCCGTCCATTGACCGCCATGACCGCCAGCAGAACTCGAAGGAGTCTCCTGCTGACCACTGGGTGGATTTGTAGTGGCAGGTGTCTCATAGTCGTCTGCTTCTACATCAGAACCCGTGTAGGTGGAAGGTGGTGCAGCGAAGGGAATCTTATTTCCTTGAGCATCCAGAAGGAAATTTCCATTTGCATCTATCACGTACTCACCTTCGCTGTAGCCACCCTCTGATCCACCCGTACCGTAAGCTGCTTGCGGGGCAAGATAAGCATTGCTGGTAATGGCCGTTGTCACGGGGGGTTGTCCTTGGGGGGATGATGTCTGTTCCAGAGGGTATCCATGGCCATACTCTGAGTAGTTCGTGCCCTGTCGAGCGCTTGTGTGTCGGCTGGGGGCACCTTGTGTCATTGGAACGACTTGCACGCCCCCGACAATGGTAGGCTGTCCAGACTGTAGGGAGAGAGTTCTATCCCGCTCTTCTTGCTCTCTTCGTCCAAGCTCTTCCCATGCTCGGCGTGCCTCCTCCTTCGAGATGGCCAGCTCTTTACGCATCTCAATCACTTGCTTCTGGGCCTTTGAGCTGCCTTGATTGTTTTCGACAGCCTCTCGAACAGCATCGGCTCGACCTCTGCGTTCCTGGTCTAGCGCGGCCTCCAGCATGGCGTTGACTTCTTGCGCACGCTCGAGCTCGGCTCGAGTCTCAAAGAACCATCTCTGGAACTTACGTTCAGAGCTTGCCCGCAGTCGCTGAAGCTCAACGACAGCGTGGAAGAGGTTTGCGCCAGCGGCGGAAAGGTCGGTCACTTGGCGACCAAGCTGTGCATTGATGGGGTCTCGGTTGATTTCATCCTTGTTCTGTTCCAACTTCCGGATCCAGTAGCTAGTCAAGCCCTCCCAGTGAGCAGACAAAGTCTCCCATCGCTCGAAAGCGTGAGGGAACGAGTTGCGTGGTTTTCCGCTGCTTGTTCCAGGAGCGGCCGTCTCACCAGTTTGGGGACCAAAAGTAGGTTGCGGTACGGGTACGGGTGCTGTGAAGGTTTGAGGTGGTTGTTGCTGCTGCTGTTGTTGTTGGTGCTGTTGCTGCTGCTGTTGCTGTTGTTGGTGCTGTTGCTGTTGGTGCTGTTGCGTATTGGTAGAGGTACGTGTGGGGCGTTGAGGGGGAGGTTGTGAGGTGTGAGCCGGTCTTGATCGGCTTTGTGCGTTTTCCGGAACAACGCGACCCTGTTGTTGAGGGTCAAGCGGTTCCTGTGTATTTACGCCGCTGCCCTGCCCGGCAGCAACGCCAGCAGGCCGACGCTCGGCATCTCGTCTTCGCGCTTCCTCCAGTAAGCGTGCTTCCTGTTCCGCTCTTTGGCGTTCCAATTGCTCGGCCTCAGCTCGCTGCCGGGCCTCTCTTGCTGCGCGCTCTTGCATGATCATCCTGGGGCCTCTGATCCCCGAGGGTGAGCCTGAAGGCTTAGGGACGCCTTGGCCGCGGAATGGAGCGGAGGTATTGCCATTGGAGGAGGGGGGCGCACCGGTGGTCGCCATGATGTCTGCCATGTTGGCCAACTCCTCTGCGGAATCCGATGTGAAGGGATTGGGCTTGCGCAGCGCCTCCTCGAGGGTGAAGAGGATGGCGCTATGGGTGTGCTTGGAAATGCGGAGGGCAGGATGTGGCTCAGGACGATCCCGCAGCGCGGAAGACGGGGCGCGTTGAGGTGGTGATGGAGGTCGATCAGAAGACTCCTCGTCGACGTCCTCCGTCAGATCCTGGGAGAGCCGTCGTCGGCGATGGCGGGGTTGTTGTCGTTCGGCCTCAAGAAGCGGTGCGAGACCCAAGATGGTGGGGTGCAGCTCCGGGAGGTCCTCGACCGGCGCCGGGATAGCAGGTCTCGGTGTGAACCCAACGGAGGCGGCGGCGAGATGGAGCTGGCGCGGCTCAGGACTACTCGGAGGCGGCTCAAACTTAGGAGTTCGTCGAAGACTTCGGGACTGCGAGGCCGGGGTAGCAAGCCGGTCGACAGGATCTGAGGTTTGTGGGATCAGCGGTCTGGGAGACGGCTGGTGCTGGCGTTGCTTTTGGGCAGGCGTAGGCTCGTGACGGTCGTTGCGGTCGTTACGGTCGTTAGAGGCTGATGCGGGGCGTGACTTTGACAATTCTGCGACAGACGAGGCGCGCGAGTATCGCGCCACGGAGAAGGAGGAAGCCTTGGGCTTGGGAGGAGAAGAAGAGGTCGAGGACGAAGTTGTCAAGGTGGACGCCTGTGATAAGGTGGTAATTTTGGCGGCGTTGGCGGCGCTGGCGTGGGGTGGACCTCGACCTCCAGGTTTAGGGGATGGTGGTTGTGGTGGTTGTGGTGGTTGTGGTAGTGGTAGTGGTGCGGCCACCGATGCAACCCCCAGAAACGTCAAGTTTGCGCTGTCGGGCCCCGAGGCGGTGGTGGTGACACCTGCGTCAACGTGGTGGAGGCAGGATGCGGTTTCCGAGTGAGACACTCTGCGCCTGAGAGCAACTCAACCCGAGAAGCTGGAATGCAGAGTCGAATCTCGTCAAGGGAAACAGCGGACTGCCTCATGCAGAATGCAGAGAGAGAATAGTGAGGAGGAAAGTGTCAAAGTCTAAGACTGAGACAGAGACCAGGAGTAGTATCCCCGACCCAGGTCAGGTATCTTTAGTGCCCAGCTGATGTCGAATCGTTAAATATGGTGGCAGGGAAAAAAAAAGCTGGAAAATGGGGGGCTGGGCTGGTGTGCCCGAGACCCTGTCGCGCCTGTGAATGAGCTGTGCGACGAGCCCCGTGGGAAGAGCCCGTGGGAGCGTACAGCGCCAAACGAACCAGCCAACCGACTGAGTTACACCAACAATCAAACCCCTTCCCCTCGCAATTGTTTCTCTCCGAGAGGCGTTTAGAAGTGGACAATTGACATGGAATAAGCCCAACTAGTTCAAACGCGAATGAATCGTGTGTCGGGCGGCTCTTGACAGCGTCTGGGTCGCAACTTCGATCGTTTGGCTCCCCCTATAGCTGACTGACGGGTGCCCGACCGAGATGACTGTAGGATGTTTCGATGCCTCAATCCCCCCCAAAAGGTCAGGTCCAAGCTGACGGCCGCCAGACCCAACACACAGGTTTCGCGACTCGGCCCCGCGCGCGCGCAAACAGTAGAGCCCGAGGCGTATATCGGGCGATCTGGACGGGATATGGCTCGTCAGCGACCATGTCCCGTAGGCCAATTGCACTGCAATTGAGCCTAGACTTCGCGTTGCGATATCATACTCGAGCCCTCGAGCCGACTGAGTTGGGAAGAAGGATGAAGATAAAGGAGGGAGGGCCGAATGGAAGCTCGGAGGAACATGTCAACTGCCAGCGCATCCCTCTCCACCTCCTGATGCACACACTACCGTAATCTCTGTATCCACTGATGACTTAATCGAATTAGGGGATTCGAAGTAGAAGCGAGTCGGATCAAGTCAGTCTGACGCAGGTGAGGTCAAAACCAGGGCAGGGCTGCCACCAACTAAGGCGTGCCATCCTCCTGTAACTTCCTGGGCTTCTCCCGAATGCTTCTTTCTCTTTAAACTCACAGATGAGCTGCAGTAGCCGAGGTGGAAAGGTTATTTCCGCAGGTAGTTAGGTCGCAGAGGTGACTGAGGTGTCTTCGTTGATGACCACTCACCAGTCCCTCCTCTCTCCCTCCCTCGCTCCCTCTCCTCCTCTTCTCCTCTTACACGGCTGTTTTGCCCGTGCGCTTTGCCATCTGGCCAACGATCCATCATCAGACAGACTTGTTGGGACGTCAAATCTCGCCGTTGCCTTTCTCGGCTACTGCCCGCAACCCCATGTCTCGGGACGAATGACTGGCGTTTGGACCGGCTCTTACCAGTCCTCGACCTTCACACTCGATGGCAAGCCGAGTAACGAACATCGTCGAATGTCCATTATCCATCCTCTTTCCCCGTTGTCCACGCGGGACAGGCGCGTGGGCAGAGGAGAGGCTCTCTCGATACTGAAAGCTTAAATTATCCTCCTCCGCCCAAATCTCGGCAACCTCATCTTGACCTTCCCCTTGTCGACAAGGTTACGCGATGAACAGGAACCCAGTACGACGTTGGGCGAGGGCGAAGAAACGTAAACCCCTGCCAATCAAGGGTGAGGCGAGCGACCGAGCGAGCAGGCTTCGTCCTTCTTGAACGTCTTCAGATGAACCATAGCGCTGCTCCCGCCCCGTCCTCGGCACTGGATCTCACTTGACCCAAAAGCCCCCCCTCGCCCTCTTTCAAGCCAAGCTCCACGGCACCGAGTGACTGGTTGAAACGAGCAACTGTGTGGGTGGGCTAGGATGAGCCCGGGTAAAGTGCTGCGTCATGGGCCTGGTCTAACAAGAAACTGGGGGGGCTGGGGACCCGGAAAAGCACCACCTTGAGCGTTGAGCACCAAGCACCGAGCACCCGAGCACCAGCACTAAACTGCCTAGACAGCTGTCAATTCCGTCAGTCAAGGTCGAGCGTTGGCAATGGGATGATGTGACTGACATCAGACTGCAGCGAAGATCGCTTTGCTGGGCGCAACAGTTCCAAGGAACGGGGAAACACAGAGCATAGAGCAAAGGAGAGCGTCTATCAGCGATGGGGAGAATATGGTATCTATCTATCTGTGCCTGAGGGTGAAATCGATGGCAGAGAGGCCCAGCAGGCCACAGCTGCTGCAGCCGCTATAGCTTCCACAACCGCCCGCCAACGCTCAGCCAACCAGGGGCGGGCTTCGGTGGGCTTCAGCGGGCTCCAGCGGGAACCACGGCTCGGCCCCGGAACGTGGGTCCTCCCGGTCATCTGGCCAATCACGGGCCGTCTCGGCTCATCTCGCCTAAATAGGCAGTCACACCGCCAGAACCTTTGGGCTTTGAGACTGATAATCAAACTCCCACCTCATTCGAAGGTTCCCAACCGCTTTTAACCACTTCTCAACAACTCGAGTTTGGGGGACCGCGCGAGTGCATGCGTCCTGCATGAGGCTTGGAAAGAAATTTCGGCTTTCAGCCCAATCTGGGGGCCACGGAGGGAGTCCCGCACCAGAAGCTGTGTTAGGAACCGCGCGGGTTGACCAAGACCAACTGAAGAAAGACCCCACGGACACGAAGCGGGCGGGGAAATTAGATGCGTCCGACTGTTGTCGCTATCAAAATCGGCTCTCCCTTCTTGCACGCGGCTGTGGTTATCGTTCCCATATACACATGGTGACGTCGTTTCATTAGGCCCTACTGTGCCACCTCGGTCTCCTAATTCGCAAGCTTACCGTCATCTGCCCATCTTGGCGTGATGTGCCAAGTACAGAAGTCTTAGGTCACAGAGGTCCTTGGAGGGTTGAGCTCTTGACCGAGTACGAATGCCTCGCAGGCGGTAGCTCGATCGCACAATATGCATCATGCAGGGGGCTCGCGAGATTTTCTTATTCGCCCCGTATTCTCGCCAGGCAGGTCGCTAGTCCGTCACCGCCAAAATGAAGACCCAGTGGGCATGCTGATAGCTAATAGATTTTTTCTAAATCATGACGTATAAGATCAGGAGCTAGTGGACTCATGCAGTGAAAGTTCCAGTCGTGGTCGAGACATCCCTTGGCGAGAGCGTACAGGTAGTGTGGTGTGCTGTCAAGCGGGTAGGTTGAACGAAAGGGGCCTTGTGAAATCACCTGGGTTAGCTTTGTGTCCACAAGCTACCAGATAGAGATGTCCTAGTTCTCTTTTGTCCAACACCTGCCTACCGATCGGGTTCAGTTTGGTGCCGCCATCCAGATAATGTCACGCTGAGTAGGGAGATCATCTCGACGTACGCAGGACCCGGCCGAAGGGCGTCGGCTCTTACCTCATCCAACTGATCGAAAAGAGGGGGGCAGGTCAGTGAACCAATACACAAGACCCATCGCCAGTTCTGCGTCAGTGGCTCGCCGCTCTTCTCTCTTCTCTCGCACCTGTCGAGGGAGGCTTGAGACATCTCCCTTGACCGAGTAGTGCGGATACACGCATAGTGGCGCCAACGCAGACCCTTACATATCCAAGTTGAACGACCAGGGGCGCACAGAACGACGCGAAGGCTGTGTGCCATGTCTTTCTTGTGTGGCAGTCCCGGAGGAACACGTTGCAAATTGTGCTCGTTCCGGTGGCAGTCCTTCTCAGTCTGCAGCTCCATCATCAATGTTCGTTCATGTCATGCGCAGCAGCTGTTGGCCGTTCTTCGCTTGTACCACGGTGCAGCGCAGCCCTGGCACAGTCGTAGCAGCAGGGAGATCGACGGGCCCGGGTGGTTAGACCCGTGTCGAGGTCGAAGCGGACGAGAGTCGACTTGCACCGACGCTACGGTCTTGCTACTCGTTGGTGGAAGCTTACAGGAGACACGGATACCCGCGAGCACCAGTATGGTCGGGACATGGGGGGCTAGGCGAGAGCTAGGCGAGGACGACTAGGAGCCGTTAGGGCCTAAGGCCCGAGACTCGAAAGGATGCCGGGATCGATATGCGGGGGAATCAGGACACCGGTAGTCAGTGGGCGGGAAATGATCCGACGAGGTCTTGTTGCTGGTGATGGGTCAAGTCTCCGAAGCGGCAGCTGCAGGGAGCTAAGCTGGTGGCGTTATCTGAGTTAAGGTACCTTGGGCGGATTGGACCAGTCGGTTGAGCTAAAGGTACCTTAGCTGGAGATGTCAGTAGATGCCTGAGGGGTGTATGGTGCCTGATGTGGTGGCTCTGCGTCAACTCTGGTAGTCGTCCGTTCTAGCCTTTCAACATCGCACGACATTGCGACTTCGCACCTCAGACACTTTGAAAGCGAACTCCTCCCCACGGTAGGAGCAAAGCGAGACCCCGCTCCCCTTGATCGGACGGGCCAGCCAACGACGCCATGGTTGCCAGGGGACAGGCTGCTTGTCTGTCCGAGTCTCTCGAGTCTCAACCCTCGGGTCTCAAGTCTCGACTTTCTCGTGTCTCTCTCTTGTCTCTCGTGTGCCTCAGATCTCTCAAACATGCAGAAACTTTCTTTCTTGGTCATCAACGAGACTTGTCTCACGTCTCCGCTCGCGGACCGCGTAGACCTTCTTACCCGCTGCTGGTGCAGAAAGCAAGGAGGCAATCGTGTTTGCAGCCACTGTGGATTTTGTTTGACTCGAAGGGTCGGACCACCCTTATCAGCAGATTTCTGCCGCTGGAGGACTTGCTCGACGGACGAGCGTCCCAGCGGCATGCCGTATTTCGAGCATTGCTCTTTGTCGCTATTGATCATTGACATGTGAGGGTGGGAATTCAGACGAGCATTGGGAAGCTCCAGCTACCTGAACAAATCCGTCTCGGTGTTTCAACGCCAAGAACAGATAACCCCTCACGGCTCACGGCTCACAGCTCACTGCCCAGGAGTTCATGCCCCCAGCCTCGTCGTCGATCTCTGGTCATGCCGGCACCTTTACCCGGCTCCAGCACCACACCAATCCTATGTGTCTCGGCCTGGGGCTATGGGCCCGATCGATTGGGTGTCCTCTAATATAGTCTGGCGACGATCCAATGCACGTCAGCCCGTCGGACGAAGACACTAAGTGCTCTCCCGCGAAGCACAGGCGGTGTCACACAACGGCAAAGGTCATTTCGAGGCAAGCCGGCTACGCCACCACAGTCCTCAGGTTGGACCCTGGCTTGAGCTCGAGTCGAGTAGGGCTCTGCTATTTTCTTTATGCTGAGAGTCTCATGGGCGTGTACTTGTCCCAAACTCCGGCAAAGAATCGTCCTGTGTTCTCGACCCTCCCCCACCCCCTTGCGTTTCCCTACCCTCGCTGCGTATGATGGCCCCCTTATTTCGGCCTCATTTTCATTGCTTATTCCTTCTTACTTGCAGTACTAGGCTCGCAAAAAGCTGCATGATGCATGTGATGACGTGCTAGCAAGTGCAGCTCAAGCGTATGCGAGATTTCCACGCTACCGCATCCAACAAAAACCTGCTGCGCTCACTGATAAGCACGGCAGTACAATGCAAGGGGCAGGTCGCGGTTGCATACCAAACACCCAAACCCGAACCTTTGGACGAAGACGCAACATACCTGCGGGCTCGGGTTGTTCGACGGGAGGGAGGGCCAGAGACTGGCAAACCCCCCCTCCAAGCAGGAATGCCCCTCCAGCTCAAGGGGGGCCTCTCAATCAAAACACAGGTCAACGACGCCACCAGCGGATGCGTTGGCTTGTTTGACCCACGTCCATGTCTCAAACCAACTTGAATAAATCTCTGGATGCTCACTATTTCATCTCGTGCCGCCCGCCTATCCCTCGAGTAATCCCTTCGTGCTCCTCCTCGTTATCATAATCCAATCTTATGCTGCCCGATTAACGGCCCACCATGGAGCGCCCCAGCAAGCTGGCTGACCTCAAGCTCGTCTCGAAGTACTATCCTGTCCCGCAGGTCGCCAACTATTCCTACCCTCATCCGGAGCGCCTCTCGCAGGGTGGACGTCGGCGAAGTCGTTTCTCAGAGGACAGATCGTCCCTAGGATCCGAGGTGTCGACCCCCGGCCTGGTCGATGACCGAACAGACTCTGAGATCTCTTTAGATGATGATTACCAGTACCACACTCACGGCGCCGAGCTATGGGATAGCTTCTGGCTTCCCAACCCAACCGAGAGGAACAGAGGAGCCGAGTTGCCATCACGGAAGCAGTATCCAGCCCTAATCCCTTCTCCCCAAGCCCTACACAGGCGAGACCAGGATGATCGTAAAGACTCGGCATGGCCCTTGCCCACGTTGCCCGAGAATCCACAGACACAAACAACGAGACTGCAGACCCAAAGGCCGACTGCGATATACTCTGCTTTTCCCAAGCCGCTCGCACTACCTCCCAGGTCGACCTCGCTGGCTCCATCCTGGCAGTCTACACGTCCACTAGGCAAGCCAAAGCGGCCACCGCGCCCTGATGAACCGCTCCCTAGCCCTTGTCTGTCCAGCTTCTCTCAGCCTTCGCCTATCAAAGCAAGCTTCCCTCCTACCTCACCCAGTGGTTACAAGACCACTTCCTCTAAGCCTCCAGCGACCAGGGCGAAGCTCCCACCCTCCCCTCAGGGATACAAAACCAGCTTCCCTCAGCCTTCGCCGGTTAAAGCAAGTTTCTCACCCTCCCCTGAAGCATATAAGACTAGCTTCCCTCAGCCTTCGCCAGTTAAAGCGAGTTTGCCACCCTCCCCTAAAGGACACAAGACCAGCTTCTCTCAGCCTTCGCCCATCAAAGCAAGTTTCCCACCATCCCCTCAGGGATACAAAACTAGTTTCTCTCAGCCTTCGCCCGTCAAAGCAAGGTTCCCGCCCTCTCCTGAGGCATACAAGACCAGCTTCTCTCAGCCTTCACCTGTTAAAGCGAGCTTCCCTCCTGTCTCCCTTGGAGGATACAATACTGGCAGCTTCTCTTCCCCTGTCTCACCGAGGAACCAACGATTTCCGACCGAGCAGCGACCAAGGCCGCCACCTAAAGAGGTTCGGCCTCGCATTCCCGTGGATGAAAACAGGCCCATTACCTCAGCAGCTCTCGGCACTGAACGCATGCGCACAATCAATGCTAACAAGCCCCTTCCCACTATCAAAGAATCCAAAAAGTCAATGCCGTATTTGAGGGCTCTCGGCCTTGGGCCCAAGGTCAAGCCCAAGATTGAGCCTGAACCCAAGCCTGAACCCGAGCCTGAGCCTGAGCCTCAGCTTCGATCTGTCTTTGAGTACGACGACTCGGATTCTGAGCCAGAGTTTTATAGGTTGAACTTCTTACGGCTCCAAAGACGTTCTAATAATGGTAGCACGCGCCGCCGTGGAGACAAACTTGATGTGCCAGGACGACGGCGCCCCCGAGCAAGCACCATGCCTTCGATGTCCACCAAAAAGCCGCCCACGAAAAAACGCTCGGTACATGATTCATATACCCAGTTTTTTGGCCGAAGGCGTCAGGGCAGCGAAATTCTGAGTCGAATGCCGGGGCTACGTAGCAAGACAAGTAACTGAAAGCGAGCCTCCAAACTCAAAGACAAAACCAAACTGCAACACAGCAACGACGCAACTCAAGCGCGACAGCACACGTTCACTACCACGACTATAATGATTGTACGGCATAGCCGCTCGAGGCGATATTACCGGTTAGCAAGGAGTTAGGGAGGTTGAAATAGTGAGGAGTAGGCTGGTGCGTGCCTTTGGCCTCGGGGACCCGAAAAGTTGGGTAGTGGGGGACGCACCGATGGACATTGAGTGGATTTGCACTCGTACGCTCGTTATGAGAGGAACTATGAAGGGATATACATTCTTACGCTCGTTTACGAAAGAGGGATATATCCCTCGGTACTACTTTTTACTTTTTATTCCCATTTTTTTCCATCTTTGTCTTCTCTTTCTTCTTCGTTTTCTATCTTGTCTTCCTTTTTTTTTCTTTTTTTCTCTTCGGCTTTTACCTTTTGGTATGAAAGAAGCTGGTGTGTGTGGGCGAGCAGGACGGATCAACAGCCAATATTCCAACTTGATTGATAACCGAGGTGTAACTTACTTTCGTATGACGATAGTCACATGACGACGTCTGAAATTTCTCTTGTACCACAATGTACGAGCTTCCATTGTTGGCCTGTGAATGCAAGAACTGATATGGTATGGTGTCTTCAAAGTTGAGTAAAGCTGAGGTTGTTAATTTGGCAACCCCGGCGTGTTGTCTGATTTACACACCATCTACATATGGGAACTTTTTCTATCTTGAGCTTTCTAATTTCCGGACTCTTGCAACCATGACATTCCATTCCATACCAACCATCCCTTCGTAAAACCATAACCTCGTACATGTGCACACAGATTCAAAGATCAACCCAAATCCAAACGCCAAAACAATGCTCTGCTCGCTAGCTGTAGCGTGAAATAGTAAGCCATAACCCATGACCAAGTATTAGCATCTTTGTACTCCGTTGTTTAACATTAACAACATTGACATCCATGTCAACATAAACCACATTGACGTTATCGTTAACGTTACAATCATCTCACGAGTCTCTATTGGTTACTGGAGACCTCATGGATCGAGATCTTTTCTCCGTAAATCGTTTTAAAGGCCGTACACTTAGCCTCCTTTCATCCCTTCCGGCCGAGAGGCCGAAACGCCATACCGTTTCCTCTCGTGGGTCTGCGCGGCGTAGGCCTAAGCGATCCTCGAGATCTGCACGGGAGCGCACGCCTCGAAAGGCGACGTCATGAACTGTTTCTTCGACAGAGCAGAAACTGATGATCTCAGCGAGGGAGTTGGCAGGATGAGGCAGGCGGAGGTAGCGGCGGTGGGGAACCATGACACACAGGCATCCCAGGTAGAGGAGGAGGAATGCCAGGAGGACACCAAAGACTGGCATGTTGGGGAACATTCTGACTTGGCGTTGAGTGTTCGTGAGGGCCATGAATAGCCCACCAGCGAGAATTGGGATGAAGACGAAGAGCACGGCCATGAGAGACATGATGGCGACGCGCCAGTGACCATTCTTAGCTGCTCTCCAGGTCGATTGAAAGGGGAGACATGCGGCATAATCGGCGAGGAGACCTCTACGGGCGACGGCGCCGGAGGGTTCAGCGAGTTCCTGCCAGGGTTTATGGACGCGGAGGGAGTGGTCCAGGCTTTGGAACAAGAGGAACATAACCATGCCGATCAGTGACGGGATAAAGCCATAAAGGAAGTTGGCCGCGGAGAACGCACCCTCGCCTGGTCTCGCGGATAGCTGCGGGGGAAATCCTTCATCAAGGCGGGTTGATTTGACGAAGGAGACCGTAAGGATAGCGACGATCAAACAAGTTACAACGACGACAGCCATCGTGATTGTCGAGTTGCGAAGTGCGAAAGGCATGTATCGGTAGCGTACATATGCCGCGTCGACTTCGAACTGATGAGGATGCTCCGAAGAAGCAGGGGACAGACTACTCCTCTTTCCTATGATGTTATGAACCGCCTCGTGGTCAGCAGCCGACGTCCCAATGGTATACCAAATGGCCCCTCTTCGCTGGTCGTCCATTGACCAATATCCAAGCCTGTCAAAGTCGCGATCCTGCAGCTGCGCCGCGAATAGGGCTTTGGGGTATACAGCCACGGGTGCATAGCTCTCCAGCGTGTTGCTCTGATAGAGCAATGGCAACAGATCTCCCACGGATCGGATATCCCAGATCAACCCAGTCCACCTCCTGAACCAGTACGTCATCAAAATCGCTGTCGCAACGAGCTGGATTACGTATAATACGATGAGAGTCCAGCAGACTCCCTGAACCGCGCCCCAAATCCATTGATCTTCTTCAAAAATGCAGGTGAAAGCTGTGCTTTGCAGAGGAATCGTAAAGATCATAAGCCATGTCGTAACGCTGAAAGCCTTCAACTGCCACGGCCCTACCAACTGGGGCCACAAAAACGAGGACTGGTATAAGTTCTGGAATAAGGCCGACCTTCTCTCCTCCGGATTCGCACTTGCCAGGGCGGCAAATGGCCGTACTCGCAACGAAGCCACAATGATGCTTTGAGCGTAAATGAGGATAAGCGCGGCGAGGAGCTGAGGAAGAATGCGAAAGACGAAATATTGACCACTGTAGATGCTTCCCGGGTATGGTGTCAGTCCGGTGTGATTCTTCGAGTATACAACCGAGAAGATGAGACCGGAAATCATGAGCAGGCATAATGTCATCAAAATGAGCATTGAGAATGGACGTAGTATGGCGGGCTTGTAGTTGAGAGGAGGATATTTCGTTTCCCGTGGATCGACTTGTTGCCTCAAAATATTGTCGACAGGCATCCAACGACCTTCGTTAGATACGCTGGAGGACGTCGATGGCTCGCATAAATTAGGGTTGGCGTGACGAACAACCGTTTCCGGGGTTGAATCATCAGCGACGTATCTCTCTGGCATGTGGTATTCCGCCGGCGTCGGAATCCGATCATCAACGTAAGCGGGCTGAGGCGGAGCGATGAGGTCGTATCCCATCTCTTCGTCCCGATACCTCCGTGGTTGCGCGTAGTCTTCCGAATAGTCGTCAGATGTTCCAGAGTAGAAGTGTTGGCCAGATGAGCCGTCTTGATTTCGGGACAAAGCCTCCAGCGCGTACTGGATATACGGCGTATCGTCCACGCCTGGAGTAACTTTGCCAGCGGCAATGGTCAACTCATCTTTGATGCCCACCATGCGAGCAGAGTTGTCGGCTGCAAACATGGCCAGCTGAGACTCGTCGAACCTTACTGTAGATTGATTGTGCGGTAGTCTGGGACGACCATGGCCAGAGGCCAGCGGAGGGCCAAAAAGCCTCTCTGGGCCGTAGAGCTCCGCTGTCGATCCCGTTAGAGATGGGGGCGAAGGGGCATGGAAGAACGGTGTCGGCTGAGGCGACAGAGACGGTTCCCCCGAGTTGCGTTGATGTCGGCGTCCCTGGTCGCGAGACGGCCGAGTTGTCGACTGTGAAGTCTCGGGGGTTTCTGAGGAAGAGAATTGTGGTGGCCCTTGACCTAATGATATGCGACTGTTAGCTTGGTCCGACATGAGCCTAACGCATGCACCTAGCGAGAAGGTTCATGCGCCGGCGAGCAAAAAGAGCGTGTGGGTGACGTACGGGGGGCTTCCACATAGTCGAAGTTGAGGTTTCGGAAGTTCATTATCGGATAGACGCTTGAATGCAGCCCAACTCCACTTGGAATTGGTTGCGTTGTCCAATTGATGCAGCGAACTGGAATGCAGAAATGGGATGCATGATGATGCGCGGCGTCGGAATGGGATATGGTTGGACTATAGGAACTGCGAGCAAGCTGATCTTGTGGGAGGTTGGGTTGTAAGTGAGAAGGTTGGGACTTGTAAGGCTTCTCCCCAGCCACCACAACCCGCCCCACTGAGGCAAGGTATCGTGAGTTTCGTTACGGCCCGGGGGGGGAGCTAGTCTAGCGGGGCGGTGGCTCCTCTGAGACAAATCAGAGGGAAGAAATCCCAACTTACCGATGGCAACAGTTTTGCACTATCAGAGAAGCTGCATGTGGACATATGATTAGGGGCGATATTTTTCCACATGTCCAACGCGAGATATTTAAGGAGCTGAAAATTTTCTGCTGCTGTCTTGGTGCAACCCGTTGCCGCCGGGTCAGTAAGGATGACTGAGCTGGCAGGGACGTGGCAGCGCCATGCCCAAGTCGGCTAGACCCGCCCAGCCGAGCAACCAGCTCTGACTTCAGTCGCCATCAGTCGCCATCAGCATTGCCAGATATCCTTGCTCGTTGCCGCCTTGGCTCCCGGTCGACATTGGGTATCGGCTCGTCCGCGCCAGCTAATGCAAGCTCTTTATGGATTGCGCGCCTGACGAGTGCGTTCATCAGCCCAGTGTGCTATTGTTCCGCGACGAGGAACACGAACGATGACAATGTTTGGTCCTGGACAGGCCTCGCATCTGGCAGCATCGCCGCAGCCGTCCTTGTCTTGGGTTGGGGTGGTGAACTGTATAACTAAGGTTTGAAACGGCGCGCGAAGCATCTCGGCTAGTGGCAATACCCTCGGATGGAGAAGGCTCTTGGGTTAGACTCTGGATCAACCGTCCCGGTTGAGCAGTGTCACGGCAACAGCAGCCTCGGAACCTGGCATCGGTGATATCAGCTCAAGTGTACCTGATTGCAACGCGGGAGGCCCCACGGCCCCCTGCCTTTTAGCAAGAGGGTTATCATTTTGGTTGGACTGACAACCTGGAAGTTGATCAACCTATCGCCATACCGATGCGGTTTCCATTCCGGAAACCGGAGCCCGAGACCGTATTTCAAACGCACCAACCGTTTATTCGTCGAGCTTCGCTACCTAGGATGTAGGGTAGCCAGCAAACCTATATGCCTCAAGGAGTTCTCGGTCAGCTATCGGGTTTTCTCCGAACACGGAGCTCTCTTCTACGACAAGATTTTGGGTTATCTAATATCGCAAGGTGTCCGCGATTCCTTCCAATACGGCTGCGCTGGTCTGCATCCATAGTCTTCAGCGCATTTGCTAACGACGATGAGATCTTTCTCCAGCGGCTACAAGCCGTCGCTGCAGCAATCTAACTGTTAGTAAGCCAGGGACCAGGACCGCAGACAATGTTCACCACGTGACCTTTTAGCTCGGTCAGCGTGAAGTAATCAGCCCCTCGGCGGTTCAACCAATCTGCGACGTGATTACGGCTGCTGAAGAATCGTTATGTAAGTGGACAAACCATTAAGAGCTTTGACATGCACATATCCTGTCAGCGTTGACAATCGCTCATGAAATGTCTCATTCTTTGGGATTCTCAAGTTCTCGCTGCTTCGTCGAAGCTGCCTGTTTCGCATATAAATGACGCGTCTTGGTCTGTTGACTGGGATTTTCGTTGCTGCAATTTCCATCCTCATCATCTACTCAACTAGTTATTCTCTTTTGCTTCCAAGTCTCACAAGCATTTTTCAACAACACGACCGACAACATCTCTGTCACCGAAATCAACACAAATATCAGACCATTCGAGAACCAAATGATCAGAGCTGCCAAGACCATGTCCAAGTCACTTCGTCAGGCCAAAATCACACCCCATCGATCTGAGTCCCGAGGCCACTCTGACCATGGTTGGCTTAACACCTACCATAGCTTCTCCTTTTCTGACTGGTATGACCCTCGTTTCACGCACTTTGGGTCTCTCCGAGTCCTGAATGAAGACCGCGTCAAAGCCAACTCGGGCTTCCCCACCCACCCTCATCGGGACTTTGAGATTTTCAGCTACATTCTTGGAGGAGAGCTGACACACCGAGACTCGATGCTTGCAAAGGGAAATGAGGGCGGACAGTCGGACAAATTCTATCGGATGCATCGAGGTGATGTGCAATTCACCGTCGGGGGAACCGGAATTGCTCACTCGGAGATGAACGAGCACAAAAGCGACACTGTTCACTTCCTCCAGATATGGGTCCACCCCTGGAAGAAGGGGCTGGCTCCTCGATATCATACCCGCCATTTTAGCGAGGAGTCCAAACGACAGGATTTTGTCAAGATACTGAGCCCCTTGAAGGCTGGCGACGAGGCAACGGCCCAACAAGAAAAGAACGCCGAAGCAGTACTCCCCGATACTATCCCCATACACGCAGATTTCGTAATGGGAGCGGGCATCATCGAGCCGAGCAAGAAGTTCGAGTGGACTGTTGGAGCACAGGCGACCCGGGAGACCAGGAGGAAGGTCTACGTGCACTTGCCCATGACCAAGGGAGGAAAGGCCAAGGTTAGACTGGATGGTCGGGCGGATGTTGAGCTTTCAGAAGGCGACGGTGCTTTCATCGAGGTAGTCAATGCAGGGGACAAACTTGCAGTTGAGAGCATTGGTGAGGCGGACGCTGAGGTTGTGGTCTTGGATACGGCCTGAGCCATATTGCCAAGAAGAACCACATGCTCGATACTCTGTAGAAACGTGCTTAGCTTTAATGGATGAAATGATGGAGTTACGTTAGACAATGCTTCCTTCCATGTTGCGATTCTCGATGAGCGAGGCAACTTAACGCTTTGTGCCGTGAACGGGCCATGAAAACTCGGGGGACCACATGACAGAGATGGAGCCTCCGTTAATAAGTCAAGATAAGGTTCTGATCTCGGTCTCTTGGAGGATTGCTTGGCAAAAAGCCCATAAACGAGGAGGTCCACCGCCGGCAGTTGCAAGGGTTCCAACAGATGGACAAGACAGCAAGCTAAATGATAGTTATAGCTAAGGTATATAGACTTACTTTATACCTATTAATCTAGCAGTTAAGAAACTTCTTTTCTAGTATTAGATAAACAAGGATCTTTCTCCTTATTCTGCTGTACCGAGTTACAATAGAAAAATGCAGAATTTAACATTTGCTATCCCTGTGGGCTGTAAAGATAAGTAGTGCAACTTTGTACTGATCTGCGGGGCTTGTACATGAGCTAACATTTGTTATCCCTGTAGGCTGTAAGCCAAGTTTGGAACCAACAGTCAAATTCGGCATGAACTGGTGGTTCTCCGTGGAGACGCCGTATGTGAAGGAAGATGGAAGAAGGAAGAGAGAAAAAAAAAACAAAAAAACACGATTCGGCGGGTCCACATGGAAAAGGTCTCATCAGCCTCAAAATCATTACCATAGGAAGAGGGATGCGTACGTAGAAAACTGCGTTTTTATGTTGCAAGGTCGTAAACACGAAGCGGTGACATTAGGACGTCACGACGCTGGTGGGACATGGGGGATTACGGATTCAGGTTGTGCGAGAAACCCAGACTGAAGGGTACCGATCCGCTGCCCTGCCGTACCTCGTAGATTGTAGAGATTTATGCTCACGTTTGAGGCCTACGGACAACAGAACCAGGCGGGACCAGATAAGCAGATATCACATCTCTCAGCGGAGGAGCGCGAAGGGTGGCGGCGGTGGCGGCTACTATTGTTGAGGGGGGGAAATGGCCTACGCAGCCACGAATGCGGGATTGGCGCACTGTCCTTGGGTCTGACCCAGGAAATGGGATGAAATGAAGCGATCAGAAAGTCTTCAGTGGCCGACTCTTGGTCGTTGCGGCGAATGGCACCTTCCATATTAAAGCGCTGGTCCGATGACTCAATGGGATCGTGAGCTTGGGGCAGAGGGGAGAGAACGATTCCAGAACACGGTGCGAGAGCGCACCAGGGTCCGCCGAGCCCCTGGGCGTCTTAGCACGTAGTAGTTAAAGCCCATGCCCCTGGAAGCTGGCCCGCCCTCTCCCCCTGGATTTGGCTGTCAGGCTGTCAGGCTGTCAGGCCATTGGACTCCGAGTCGTGGGAACGACTCGCCAATTGTACGGCACAGTGCCCGTTGGACCCCCGGACCACCTTTCCGAGCCACCAGTTGCCTGATTTGGCCAATAGTGGAGCAAGAAATGAGCCCACATTGGCTAGCCCCTGCAGGTTCACAGTTCTAGTCCCAGGGCACCAGCGTTTAGCAAATCTAGCCCTACCAACGCGGCCAAGAATCACCGAAGGACCCTTTCAGCCGTGGCTACCTTAGTGGGACCCTAGGGCTCGGGCGTGTGACTTTTGTCATCTCGACAAGGGGTAATATCGATTTGCTTTCTTCTTTACCACCTTTTGGCACCGGACCTAAGCTGGCGTCGGTTGTATGGATGGCGATTGTAGATAAGATCCGTTTCGATAGGGATGCACCCAATGTTCGATCTCCGGCCGCCGCTGGGCTGAGCTAGGTTGGGCTGAGCGGAGATGAGGTGAGCCAAGCTGAACAAAGCTGAGCAGAGCTGACAGGATGGGACACGAGGCACAACTACTGAAAACCGCCGCTCCATCTCCCGACTGTCGAAGCTTCGTCAGTCGCAATTCAGGGCGCGCGCGCTTTGCTTGGTAACCCCTGTCAACCCTCTGTCCTGTGCCGCCCGCACCTTCAACGACCGTGCTCACGATGCGGCAGAAAAAAACTCCAGAGTTGAGATTGTCGTTCCTCGGCAAGCCGGTCCCAGAGCCAAGACACCGAGAACCACATGTCCTTTTGTGACTGCTGTTAGCGCCAGAGAGCGGCGACAAGATTGCACCGAGCAAGCACCAACACCACCTGCTTGCTGCCCACCCGCTGCAACGGCGCGCGGCCAACCACGATGCCATCTTGGCCAATAGCCCCTCTTGGCCAACTCCCGTCAGCTCCGTCATCCTCCAACGCTAAGCCTGTTCCTGAATATCGCATCATGGCTTCTTCGTCCCGCCTGGTCAGACCTGCAGCGTTGCGGCGTTGTCTGCAGTCGGTCTCCCTAGTGGGAAATTGGCGACCCCTCCCCTTCAGGACCGACTATCTAGCCTTGCACGGCATCATGATTTCTTGAGCCCACCGCTCACTTCCCCAGTCTTTTGCCTAGTCTCTTGACTGGGGGTTCATGGTCGATGGCTCAAAATGGAAATCGCCGGGCCAGGCTCTCGGTGCCATCGTCGGCGGCGGGTGGGAGACCGTCGGGGGCAAAAGCCTTCACCTTCGCTGATACTCGTCTCTCGTTCCTTTTCTCCTTCTCTTGTCCCATCAACTCTCTTTTGGCTCTGTCAACCTCAGAGACGGCTTCGGTCCCAGGCCTCATTGCAAACTTTGGTTTGCGTCCTTTCTTTGATCTCAGTATCATCCCTACACTCTTTATCGGTCTCGGCCACCTCACGATCTTTCTGTCATTAATACTCTAAGCCTGATTCGTAATGGATATTTCTCTGTCTGTTGGCCTTAGCAGCGCCTTTGGTGGCCTTAATGGCTACTGGGTACATATAGTTCGGATCGGGAACCTGGGCTTGTAAACGCTAACTTATCATAGGGCCAGCATGGGATTTATGATTCTTTGAGGGACTACTGTGATAGCGGTATTCAGTATGTGACACTGTCTTCCGTCAACGTCGCACCCGAAAACGATCCCTCTGGTTATCCCGGAACCAACTTCGCCGGGCACTGCTGGGCTGGAGTTTACTCGAACAAGGATGGCGTCTCGTCGAAGCTTCTGAGCGAGTGTCAGACTCTCAAGCAGGACATTACTTACTGCCAGCATCGAGGTGTAAAGGTGCTGCTCAGCATCGGCGGCGAAGCCTTACCCACCAGCAACTACCAAGTTTCCACCACGCAGAAGGGCTCCGACTTTGCCGACTTTTTGTACAACGCCTTCGGTCCCTACCACCCTTCTTGGAAGAGCCCTCGCCCTTTCGATGCTAGCGAGACCCAACACAGTGCCGTTGATGGTTTCGACTTTGATCTTGAGGCCGCTATTGGTATGCTTGCCCAGCCAATTGCGCCCCGCAGCTGTTAACCCTTTCTCTAGCCAACCCTGCTGCCTACGTCTCCATGATTAACAGATTCCGCACTCTCGACCCTTCGCTCATCATCACCGCTGCCCCTGAATGCCGTACTGATGGGGGATTTTTTCGCATGAAGACTATCATCAACCAGGCCCAGTTCGACGCTTTGTTTGTTCAGTTTTACAACAACCCCGCGTGTGACGCCATCCATGGTGGGCTCAACTACGACGCCTGGGAGAATGTCATTTCCTCAAGTGCCAAGAGTCAGAATGCCAAGATCTACGTTGGTCTTCCAGCTTCTCCAGCTGCCGCTGGTTCTGGATACATCCCCCCTCAGGCTCTCAAGGACCTCGTCTGCCAACTCAAGGACAAGGCCCACTTTGGTGGCATATCTCTTTGGGATCTCAATTATGCCGCCGACAACAAGTACCGGGGTAAGAACTTCCAGCAGAATGCTATGGATGCCCTTAAATATGGCTGCGATCCTGTTCCTACGACCACATCCACCACTGTTCGCAGCACGACGACGACGACTAGCTCGACCTCCACTAAGGCTTCCACCACAACCACAACCACTTCAAGCAAGCCGACTACTACTAGCACGAGTGTGATGTCGACTACTTCCAGTCAGCCTACGACCACTACAGTCACCAGTGCCACTCAAAGCTCGGTCACCTCTATCCAGTCCACTACTTCTGAGTCCACCACGTCCACTACATCTACCACATCCACCGCGTCCACCACGTCCACCACGTCTACTGCGTCCACCACCGCGTCCACTGTGTCTACCGTGTCTACTATGTCTACTAGTACCTCCCAGAGCTTGACTACTTCTGCCCAGTCTATTACCTCTTCTGCTGAGTCCACGACGGCTTCTGCTGAGTCTTCTACGGCTTCTATGGAGTCCTCAACTTCTACCGCCAAGTCTGCGACCTCTTCTGGCGAGACGACTACTGCCGGTTCCACTTCTGTTGATCCCACTGCGTCCAAGTCTGGCTCTGTTATCTCGACCACGAAGACTGGCTTCACAACCTCAAGCGTTGTTCCTAGCTTCACTTCTCGAATCGGTGGATGGAATTCGACTTTCACTACCTCAGCCACTTTGAGCCAGACTACTCTGGACACGATCACCACTGGCAACGGCCCTAACCCTACTGAGTCTGTCAGTATGACGACTAGCACCGTTTACACGACTTCCGTCCACACCGTTACTAAGTGTCCTCCTGAGGTCCACGACTGTCCTGTTGGCGGCTACGTAACTACTGAGACAATTGCTCTGTACACTACCGTCTGCCCCGTTACCATGACCCATGGCGAGTCTAAGCCCACGATTACTCAAGCTCCCGACTACGAGACAAAGACTATTTTCACTACCAAGTTCCACACCATTACCTCTTGTCCTCCTGAGGTTCAAAACTGCCCCGTTGGGTCTGTCGTGACCCAGGTTGCGCCGTGGACCACCACCGTTGTCCGCGTCACTGATGTCAAGACTATGGAGGTGGTTCAGCCTACGGGCGAGGTTCCTGCGCCTCCTGCCGAGATCAGCGGCGGCGACAAGGGCAAGAGCGGCAGCGGCAGCGGCAACGGCGACGGCAAAGGTAGTGGCAGCGGCAGTGGCAGTGGCAACACCGACGGCGACAAGGGAAGCAACGGAGCCGGCAATGGTTGCGCTGGAGAGAACTGCATCGTGGCTCCCGAGCAGAAGTCCAAGACGATAGAGTCCACTACCACCATCTACCGCACCGCCATCGTGGTTCCCCAACCTACCATGCAGACTTCCACTACGCTTGCCGTCTTCACTCCTCAGCTTAAGCCGCGACCCAGCGACAAGGAGCAGGCTTCCGGTGTTTCTACCGGTATCGCGGGCCCCACTGCTGTTGCTTCCAGCGGCTGCACCGGCAAGGGATGTCCCGGCACTGCCGCCCCGACCTCTCCCGTGGCAGCCGGAGCTCCGGCGCTCGCCATTGGTTTGACTGGTCTTTTCGCCATGATTGCTTTCCAGGTACTTGCTCTTTGAGTGGGCGACGGTGGAAGGGGGATTTCTTGTACTTTTCTTTTGACTTGCGTGAGCGATTACTCAAGGGCTCCTCAGCCTGCCACTTCTTTGCATGATCTTGTTAGGTCGCTCCCTCTAATCTTAATGGGAAGCCTGGAGATGTAAATGGCTGTACGGAGAGACGTTTTTAATGACTTGTCAACGCCGAATATATCTACAAAATTTGTACATAATCTTGGACCTCTTCGCACGGTCCATGGATTAGACTTGACATGCCGTTGGGTACTAGCCTCTTGGGTCTTCATCAATAGAGCTTCTCTCGCATTCGCAATCCTACGGTAACTCGCATGATTAGTCGAAGTGTCTCACCACCATGCAGTTCTGGCAGCACCGCATCTCGCCACGCGTCTGCTAAACTGGTAGCCGGATATCCTAAGTGGCAGGTAGAGACGTAAGTGGCACCCACTACGGGTCTTCGTGCCAGATCTGGATGGAAAACGACATCCCTGCCTCCCCCGAACGAGCCCTTCGGCGAGATGGGTGGCGCACCCGTCCGTGGAGGGATGACTAAGCGACCAGCAAGAGTCTGGGGACTTTGAGTTTGCCAGAGCCAGCGTCATAGCGAGGCGCAGGGTGTTCCTTTGAGGGGGGGGG
>JAMYIC010000809.1:49426-64944 GCA_024112705.1 Microcera coccophila
GGTTTTGGTTGGCAGGATATCGCGCTTCCCCACCTCCTCAAGCTTCACCACTCTAAGCCCCCCGAACAAATGGACTCGTAAACTGTATTTCGGTTGAGGCTTGATATAATTTCTTGTGCCGCAGTTCCTCTCCATCGGCTCCATTAACCGACCGGCTAGACAATCAGAGTCGCTCGGCCTCGATCTGGACCACTGGAAACGAACTGTGACGCTGCATCATCAGACACCGTGTTGGCGTCACTGAACATTGGCCGGCTAAGACATCGAAATGTCGGATGCTGGGGACAGGTAGGTTAAATATTTGCGTCAGCTTTCATTTTCTTGTCAAGCTTAATCGGCAGCGAAATTTCTGCCTCGGAGCTGCTGTTGAAAAAGGAGACCGCCAATTCGATTTTGGTCCTCTCTGCTGGGCGACTCCATAGCAACAAAGTCGTTCCACTTACTGACCGCTGTTTATCTTTGCTCCTAGCACCCATAAGCGCTCTCGATCATCCGCCGCGCTCAACCTCCTGCGGCGCAGAGACACGCGTGAAGAAGACTCCGGTTCCGACGACAGTCGATCCCCTGCACACTCTGGTTCTGGAGGCTCGAGATCTAACCCTGCCCTTTCGATGAACCACCAACAGAGCGTGAGGGGCCACGGCTCCAAACTCTCGCTGAGCCGAACGCCCTCGAATGCTTTGAGTCGAACTCCTTCTTCGTCGCAGAACCCGCCCGTGCCCGCAAAGACATCGCCGACCCAGGAGAAGGGCACCGCTACGCTCGAACAGTCTGTGAGGAAGTTTCGCGTGGTCGAGGCGTTGAGGAGCGGGGATACCGGCTCGATCTCGCGGGCAATCCGCGAGTCGGTGGAGGGTGGCCCACGAACTAGTATTTCCTCTGTGACCACATCCAGTGGAGGACTCGAGGATACCACTATTCTACACCTGGCAATTCAATGTGCTGAATTCCCTGTCATCGAATACGTGCTCTCCGACGGACTCGGTACGATTGACGTAAACGCCCGGGATAAGGATGGCAACACTGCGCTACATCTTGCTGCTATGCAAGGTCGAACCCCGGTAGTGAAGCTGCTCCTGGAGCAAAAGGATATCAACGATGCCATTGCAAACACCCAAGGAAAGCTAGCCATCGATCTTGCCCGAAATCCCGAAATCTTCCAGCAGTTGCAGCTCGCACGGTCGCTATTTGCCGAAAACAAGGTCAAGCAGGTTCAGGATCTTATCGCTATGGGAAACTACGGCTCTCTTGCAGGAGTTCTCGAGGAGCATCGCGTGAAGACAGTCCTCGACATCAACAGCCCGGAGTTCGCTTCGGACCCTTTGACCGTTCAGACTGGTGGAACACTACTTCACGAAGCAGCTAGAAGACGAAATATGAACCTCATCCAGGTCCTGCTCCTCCATGGAGCGGATCCCTTCCGCCGCGATCGGAAGGGGAAGCTTCCACAATCCGTTACCAGCGATGATGCTACCAAGGCCATATTGAAGAAATCACCAGCTGCGGTCGCTGCTCAGCGAGGCATTCAGGAGAAGGCCGTTTTAGGCCACGCGGCATCGCAGGGTATGACCTCAAACCCCAACGACCCACTAGCTGGCCGGGAAGCTCGAGAAATGAAGGGATATCTGAAGAAATGGACCAACTATCGAAAGGGATACCAGTTGAGATGGTTCGTATTGGAAGACGGAGTCTTGAGTTACTACAAGCACCAAGACGACGCAGGCTCTGCGTGCCGTGGGGCCATCAACATGCGAATTGCGAAGCTTCATATGAGCCCCGATGAGAAAACCAAATTTGAGATCATTGGAAAATCTTCCGTTAAATATACACTGAAAGCGAATCACGAGGTCGAGGCAAAGCGTTGGTTCTGGGCGCTCAACAATTCCATTCAGTGGACCAAGGACCAGGCGAAGGAGGAGGAGAAGCAAGCCGCTCGGAGCGCGGAGCTGTTGAGGCAAGCCAAAGCCGAACAGAGCGGAACATTATCAGTGCAAGAATCGCATAGCGGGATGCAAAGCGAAAACACGAGCTCGACCGATTTGAGAAGGCATACGTCTCAGGCTGCCAACCGGTCTTCCATGAAGATTAATGACCATAAAGGCAACTTGCCTGGCCCTAGCACTATCGGCAGCATAGAAGACGACGATATTGCTGACGCTGGAACAGAGGGAGATGTGTCTCGGTTCCAAAGCCATCCCACTGGCCCGAACGGTTCTGGTGACCTGGACGACGAAGGCGATTACGACGACGACATGAGTATCCACGAAGAGCCGACTGCTACAAAGGACGCCCTGAGCATTACGGCCCAGTCCGCCAAGCTCCAACTTGAGACAATGTCTTCGGTCCACGCTGCCCTCCAAAACGAGGCCTTCTCTAACTCCAACACAAGCTTGTCCGATCCCAAAGTAGCCTCGGCTCTCAGCACGTACGAAGGTGCTATTAAAAGCTTGTCAACCCTGGTCGGCGATCTGCTGCGGATATCTAAGGATCGTGATGCTTATTGGCAGTATCGGCTGGATCGCGAATCTAACATGCGGCGTATGTGGGAGGAGAGCATGGCGCAAGTGGCTCGTGAACAAGAGATTCTGGAGGCCCGTGTTGGCGAGGCCGAATTGAAGCGTAAACAAACTAAGAAGACTCTTCGCGAAATTATGGAGAATGGCATCCCTGTTGCCGAGGAGTCAATCTACGACGAGGACGAACATGAGAGCCAGGAGAAGACTGCCGAGGAGCAAGAGGTCGCAGAATCCAAAATCGAGGCCAAGAAGGTTCTTCGACGGAAGCCTACGATCATCGTGGATATATCGGAAACCGAATCTGAGGGCGAAGAAGAGTTCTTTGATGCTGTCGATGCTGGTGAAGTTGAGGTTTCGGAGCTGCCGCCCGATGATATCAAGCCCGACACACAGGACGTTGTTGTCACAGGAGGGATTGATATCAGTGGGTCATTCAAGGGTTATGAGAACGGCATCAGACATCGACTCAAGATGGATGCCGACAACCGACCCAAGATTTCGCTTTGGGTATGTGTGCTTTTTGAACAGGTTCGGGTTTGTTCAAGTGCTGACGATTACCAGGGTATTCTCAAGTCTATGATTGGCAAAGACATGACTAAGATGACTTTGCCTGTCTCATTCAACGAGCCAACCTCACTGCTCTATCGCTGCGCCGAAGATATGGAATACGCGGACCTCCTTGACCTTGCCGCTGATCGAGCTGATTCGATCGAACGACTGATCTACGTCGCTGCCTTTGCCGCCAGCGAATATGCCTCCACTATTGGCCGTGTCGCCAAACCGTTCAATCCGCTATTGGGAGAGACTTTCGAATATGTACGACCGGACAAGAATTACCGCTTCTTTATCGAGCAGGTGAGCCACCATCCTCCGATTGGCGCGGCTTGGGCAGAGGCGCCTAAGTGGACGTATTGGGGCGAATCGCACGTCAAATCCAAATTTTACGGCAAATCTTTTGATATCAACCCACTTGGTACTTGGTTCCTGAAGTTGCGACCCACGGCGGGTGGGAAAGAGGAGCTGTACACGTGGAAGAAGGTTACTTCGTCTGTCATTGGCATCATCACTGGTAACCCGACTGTGGACAACTACGGAACGATGGAGATCAAGAACTGGACAACGGGCGAGGTGGCAATTGTCGAGTTCAAGCCTCGTGGATGGAAGGCCTCTAGCGCCTACCAAATTGCCGGAAAGGTGCTGGATGCTTCCGGTAAGGTGCGGTACAGCATGGGCGGCCGATGGAACTCGAAGCTGTATGCTCGCCTCACACCGGGGTACGAGGCCGACGTAAATGAAGCCAAGGACAAAGACAATGGCCCAGTGCATCAAGGCGGCGGCCTCGTGGACCCTAACCGGGCATATCTCGTGTGGCAGGCAAATGCACGACCTGAAGGAATCCCATTCAACCTCACGCCTTTCGTCTTGTCTTTTAATCACATTGACGACAAACTCCGGCCATGGATTGCTCCAACAGATTCTAGGTTACGGCCCGATCAACGAGCCATGGAGGATGGTGAATATGATTTTGCTGCTACTGAAAAGAATCGTCTGGAGGAGAGTCAGCGAGCGCGAAGACGCGACCGTGAGGCAATGGGAGAGGAGTTCATCCCGGCGTGGTTCTCCAAGGCTCGTTGTGAGATCACCGGGGAGGAGTACTGGAAGTTCAACGGAAAGTACTGGGAGCAGCGAGAAAAGGCGGGACCAGACGGGGATCCGAACGTCTGGGCGGGCTTGGAGCCTATCTATGACCACGATCAAGAAGAGTAGGAGGCTGACGGAGGTAAAAGCGGTTCCCCCAGGGTGATTTATACGGAGGAGTTGATGGGATTCGCTCGCTTAAATGTTTGGGATCAGAAGACCTTTGGTTTCGGCTGTGTGAGATGATTGTACTTGAGTGTGAAATATAGTAGTCGCGCAGTAGCCGAATAATGCTTACCTCTTAGGCCATGTTGCAAGGGTTGATATCATATCTCACGCACGCTTAAATGTGGGTGATGTATGGGGGGATGTGCGGATGGATCACGGGCGGGCCGGGCGGACTCCGGATATCGGTCGATCGATCCGCCCAATCTGCCCAACCCAATCAACGCGATGCCGAATATCGCGTCTGAACCTCGGCACAGGGGCAAATGAGACATGCTTCGTGCTTTTGTACAACATTGCGTCGATCTCATTTTCGGCTTCTGGTTGCTACTTTGCTCAATCCCCATTAAAAGATCTCTCCTTTCCCGAGCCGTTGTGAGCTAGGACAGTTGTACATGAATTGACGAGAAGAGTAGATCGAACCACGGCGTTTCCCGAGCCGAGATGTCTTCCCTCAGTGACCGACCAACACTGTTACGGCCGCCGGAGCCTGATGAGAGCAAGGCGCCCATTGAGAACACTCTGGATGTGACGGAATTGAAGGTGTTGGGGCCGGTACGTGTCTTGTTTAATGGTGTATTTATGCTTGTATTGTATTGTGTTGTGTTGTGTTGTATCGCGGTGTACCGTATCGTGATGCTCCTCTTGGTTGCTTGAGGCTGGGATGAGATTCGGATGAGGGTTCGAACCACTTGCGATGCTACGCAGGGCGCTCGCTCACAAGCAGCATTCCCCCCCCGACAGCCGGCATTGCAATCATCACACACTTCACTCTGGCATCAAGCTAATCTCCTCTTATAGGACATCTTCACAAACACCCGTAAACCATGGCACCCACCGGGAGCACGAGGCATCTACGGCGGCGTGGTCATCGCCCAAACTCTCGCGGCCGCCCAGAAGACAGTCCCAGATCACTTTCTCGTTCATTCGTGCCACTGCTATTTCCTCCTGGCTGGATCCTCTGACATCCCCATCCTGTTCCACGTGGAACGCGTCCGCGACGGCCGCTCCTTCGCGACGCGCACCGTGCAAGCTCGCCAAAAGGGCCGTTGCATCTTCACTACGACAATCAGCTTCGTAAAGGAAGGCAGCGGTGGAGAAAAGCAAGTGCGGCATGCCGCGAGCTTGCCGGAAGGTGCGGTTGCGCCTCCGGATGATTGGGATGGTGAGCCGGAGTGGGCTCGGACGGGTCCGTACCAGAGCCATAAGATTGAGGTTCTCAGGGCGCGAGACGAAACAGCGAAACCGTACGAAAAGAGATGCAGAATGTGGCTTCGCGCGCGTGGCAAGATATCCCTCGAAGGCGGCCACCAAGCCCACCTGAACGCCCTGGCCTACGTGTCGGACAGTTACTTCATTGGCACCGTCTCGCGCATCCACGGCCTTTGGCGCTTCCCCTTTGCGCCGGAAGACGTGTCCTCGTTTACCGAGGAGCAACAGCGCCACATCGAAGCCCTCTCCGAGAGCGAAGGCATGGGCAACACGCTTGAGGATTGGAAGGGGAGGCCGCGGCAAGGTATGTTAGTGAGTCTGGATCACAGCATCTACTTTCACGAGCCGAAGGCGGTCAAGGCGGATGAGTGGATGTTTACGGAGATGGAGAGTCCCTGGGCGGGGGACGGGAGGGGGGTGGTTTTTCAGAGGATCTACGGGAGGGACGGGGTCTTGCTGGCGAGCTGCGTGCAAGAAGTAAGTCCTTGGTCCTTGAGGTGTTCGTGGAGAGTGCTAACTTTGTGGCAGGGCGTCGTGAGGTTGAAGCGGGATGAGACTGAGAATGGAGCGAAGTTGTGACCGAGGAGCAGAAGATGCTGTGGGATAAATTGACCAAAGCATGGAATAGTTGAGATGGAAGGCCCGAGATGGATTGTTGGAGCTGGAGCCCCGTTGTTGACTTCGTTTCTGGATTGGCTAACGTCCTCAGCGCGATCCGCCAAGATGGTCCGGGGTCGTTCATGCTAGTGTAATTGCCTGGACAAAGCGGCCAGCGTATTCCTTAGTTTAACCTTATTTCCGAGACCAGTCTAAAGATGCGGAGTGCGAGTCCAAGAGATATTGAGCAAACGTGGGTAGAGTCATCAGCTGAGATACGAACCACAACTCGGGAATTCAAGCCATGGCAATTTAGGGGCGAATGCACGTGATCGTTTAGGCTGCCTTTATTTTGTTTTTCATTTTTTAATTTTAATCTCAATTATTTTCGTATGCCGATATTTTTTTTTTTCCTGGAGGAGGCCTGTCTCGTCATCCACCACGGGGCAAGTCTGCATGGTAAGACAGACCGAACGTATACCACGTGTCCGTGACGATCCGCGGCCCGGCATTAGGAAAATGGAGGTTAATTACGTACGGACGGAAGTGGCTGGCCCACGAAATTAATGCCATGACCGTGTGGTGCAGGGGAGGGGGGCTACAGGCTCTTCACAGCAAAGGCACCACGGCGGAGACGCTTACGGCACGTTTACGACCGGCCGACATTGGCGCGTCCGGCGAACCTTTGACAGCAGCCGGAGTCAGGCGTTGGTGAGACATTCGGCGAGCCGAGGGGAATGACAGCAGCCCAGCCTTTTACTAGGGCCCTTCTCGAGCCGGCTGCCATTGCTAGCGGGTCAGTGTTGGGGGCCAGGGCAGATCAAGGTGACAGTATCTATCCCGGGTGAGTCACTTGGGGGGAATACGAAGCAGACCTGATGTTGAGCAGGCCCTAACCAGGTCCTTGAGCGAGAATACCCAGGGGCTCTGTCGGTCGAGTCACGCCCGAAGCGGGGGGTTAGGGGGCCAACGCCACGGAGGTCGAAACATGGTGATTTATCGGTTTGCCCAGTCAATGCGGCGCTTGTTAACCTCAGCCCTGTGCTGGTAACCCCCTGTCTAGGCAGCCCAGCGCGTTCAGCTACGCTCCACCATCTCCACCTCCTCAAGCCCCCAACACTAGCCAATCGTCTAACAAAACAAATCTGGGTGAAACCATACGGAACTTCCGGGGCGGCTTCTGGGGCTTCTGGGGCTTCTGGGGCATTTGGATCGGGGCTCTTCTATCCGGTCCATGCTGCTTGGCATATCAACGATGGATGGTTCATGACCACAACAGGACGTCTGGTTGTCCGTCTCATGGACGTGCGCGCTTCCTCGACAGATTCCAAAGTGCCAGGTGGACAACTTGATTCCATCACTGTTGCAAGCGAGCGACATCAGCGAAGGAGAAACTTTAATGGTTGCGGTGGCGTTTCGTGGCTGCCGCGCAAGCATCCGTGACCATGACGAAAGAGCCTGGGTGTGCACCATCAGTTTTGGAGGAGTTTTTACTCAGCGGTAGTTACCAGAACCCACGAGATTGGTTCATGGTATAGGCATTGATGGACCTGTTCTCCCCATCCAGCCCTTTCGCTGTCGTTCTGCCGTTTCATGACTGGGATCACTTCTTCGGGGGGGGCAATTGACGCAAGCAGTTTGAAATGCTCCCAGGTCGGACAAAATTGGAGACGAGAACGTTGGAGCCACAAAACGACTCCAGTACGTGCCGCAGCAGCCTTTCCGAGGCCCCATTGGCGACAACGAGGCGCAGCGAGGCTTCCTTTTGGAACATGGTACGCAGAACCACGCAGGTGCATCTCGGAGCTTGCGCCATTTGGGAATGGTCGCAAATGGCTCAGGCCTATCCTGTGATCGCTCGAGCCCTTCTAGCCTCTGAAAGAATTCTAGAGGGTGGGACGCCCCTGCAAGCTGATTGCCGTTGGCAAGGTGCTTTTCTCCTTCGCCGTTGATGGCTTGGCTGGCTTGGGAAGCTGCGGCCGGACGCCTAGAGGGGATCAGGCCGAGTATGTGAATGCGACGCCGTGGGCGCCCCCCTGTCCATTTTCGAAATAACGTCCCATCTCGTCTACTAGCCCGGACTACAATAGTAGACGACTTCCTTCGTTCTGGTCACAGCCTCGCTCTCGGTCTCGTCGCTTTGCTTTGTTCTCCCCTTTCGTGCATTTCTTCATCGGAGTGGGCTGCGCCATCAGATACAGAAGGGGGGGAATTTAAAGACTTCACCTCACCCCAGTCATCCGCCCGACCGATACGCCCTTCGTGATGATGCGCTCCCTCGAATTTCTTTCTCTCGTTGCGGCCGCCTCCGCCGGCGTTGTCTCGGTTCCCTTCGCTAAACCGGACCTCACCGCCACCCCGTCCATCACCAAGCGTGGCACGCTCGATCTTGAGGCTGTCAACAATGTTACTGGCGGTGGTTACTATGCCCAGTTCCAGGTTGGTACACCAGGCCAGAAGCTCAGCTTCCTTCTCGACACTGGTAGCAGTGATACCTGGGTCAACTCGATCAAGTCCGACCTGTGCAGCAGCTCGACGCTTCAAGCAGAAAATGGCTACTGCATGGCCACATGTAAGAATATGTTCGATCCTTGATCTGAGGAACAAGCACTGAACTGCCTCTAGTCAATTCCAAAAACAGCACGACCTTTGAGGAAGTTAGCCAGGGCGGCTTCGACATCACCTACCTCGACGGCCGAAATATTAGAGGCGACTACTTCAATGATAGCCTCACCATCGATGGCAAGACGATCAAGAACCAACAGCTCGGCTTGGCCACCAAGTCTGTACGCCCGACCGGCATCATGGGCCTGGGCTTCAAGGCCAACGTCGCCGCCAAAACACAATATCCCACGGTCATTGACAACATGGTTTCTCAGGGATATATCAATACCCCTGCTTTTAGCTTGTACTTGAACGATTTGGACGCCAGCTCCGGCCACATCCTTTTCGGTGGAATCGACAAGAACAAGTTCGTCGGCCAGCTCGCCACCCTCCCCTTGAAATCCGACTTCCAGTCGTCGTCGGACAACATCACCTCTTTCACAGTGGCCATGTCGGGCTTCGAGGCCCACGGCCCCAAGGACATTAAACTCGACTCCCTCAACGCCAACGCTATCCTCGACTCTGGATCCACCATTTGCCTTCTTCCCGACAGCCAGGTCCAGGATATCTGGAACCAGTTCGGCATCCGTACCATACCGGAACTGCAGGTCCCCTTCGTCGACTGCGCTTACAAGGGCCAGAAGGGCCAAGACTACAGCTTCGACTTCAAGTTCGCTGGCAAGACGATTACCGTCCCCATGGACGAAATGGTTATTGATTCCTTCGCCGGCGTACAGGACCAATTTAAGTCTAACCCTACCCTCAGCAAGCTTGTGAAGGGTTGGACAGGCGCCTGCATGTTTGGCATCGGCTCCGCTAGGGACTACGGTGTCTCTAGCTCCAGCTTCGCGCTTCTCGGGGACACCTTCCTCCGTTCAGCCTACGTCGTCTACGATCTTGCCAACAACCAGCTTGGTCTTGCTCAGGCCAACCTAAACAGCACCACCACCGACCTTGTCGAGCTCAAGGCTGGAGATAAGAACCTGCCCGATGTCCAGGGTGTTGCGGGTAAGTTTTCTATGCCTATGACTTCGGCCGCAAAGTCGGGGCATGTACCATCGCAGTTACAGCTTCTAATGATACGTCAGGCCAAACCAATTCAAACTCGACGAGCAAGTCTAAGAACGGCGCTGTTGGTCATGCCACTCCCGCATTCGCTGTCACTCTCGTGATGGCCGTCGGCGCTGTCATGATGGCGTTATTGTAGAGTAGTTGTTGTTTCAAAAACACAGGGCATTAAGATGAAAGAAAAAAGCCACAAGGACCCGTGCTAGAACAAAGATCCGCCCAACACATGTATATAGGATACCCTCGTTGGAAACATCATGACACAGCATTGGTAGTGTTTTTAGGCGTTGTCATTTGGATATACAGGTCTGGATTAAGCAAGGATCTGGGACGATATAATGATATAGTCTGTACGAATATGTCTACTCTAACGCGTTGAGAGCGCGGTATCTCTGCGATCGAGCCTACGCTAGAAGGCCGCAAGTGATCTGAGGATTTGGATTGAGATGTGAGGAATGGGCTGCCATCAGCCCAAAACACCCAAGCACCTGGCACGGAAAGTTTCATGCCCTCGAGCATGAGACCACAAACTAGCCCATTTTGTTATATCGCTCCCGTGCCTTGTCCTGCACAGTATGTACATACTCGGCATAGTTGTTCTTGGTCTTGCGTTCAGCCAACTGTGCCGCATCACCCAAGTTGCCCCCCTCAGCGCCGAGGCCTACGCCTTCCTGGTAGGCATTCGTGGCAACGACTTCAGTGCGACCATCATTGTTGGCGCCAAGCCCTGCACCAGTTGTCCAGCCCATCTTTGCAAGCATGCCGGCGCCTTTGGACTTGGGATGCGAAGGGGTTGACGTGAATTCTTCCGTAGGTTTCGTAGCAGCCTTGGATTTGGCCGGCTGGGCCAGAGTCGGCTTGCTGGGTTGGCTGTAGGCCTGACGACGCTCTTTGGCTCGGTCGCGGTATTGGGGAATCGGACCTGCATCCAAAGATTCTTGTGCCTGCTTTTGAAGTCTCTTGTCACGAGCTGCAAGTCTCGGCAAGGCCGCCTTGACCCGCTCCTCATCCTCCATGATATTTTTGTGATTTCGAGACTTTTCGTGGATGTTGACCTCATCCACAGACTTGTATTTGCGCATACAGATCAAGCACATTAGGCGATCTCGATCGACGTACGATACCATAGTAGTGCTAGGCGAGGGTTGGATTGATGCCGGTTGGTCGGTCACGGCAGCAGATTCCGGCTGCTCTGCGGCCAGCTTTGTTGCACTTGAAAGAGAAATCTTGATGGGCGCAATTGATCCAGCTTTGAACGCATCCCCGGCACTATTCCCCGAAAGAGATATCCGCACAGGTAGCCGGTTTGGGTTCTCAACCTCTACATCCACGGAAGCGTTGCCCGTGCTACGTAGCTCATCCGCCTTCTTTTGCCACATGGCCATTTGACCTGATATGGGCGCCGACTTCTTCGCTGAAGCAACCGGGACACCTCCCTCTGCCTTTCGCTTCTTGGACTTCTTACCCTCGTTCGTACCTTCGGATGCTGGTTTGGCAACATTCTCGGTGCCAGGAGGTTGGGAGGTCACGATAGTTTGGCTGGGGTAGACATGATGATCCCGATATCTTACCCGAAGACTTGGGTTGAAGAGGGGATGAAACGACATGTGCTCAACCGCGGGTGTCACCTCTCGCTCCTCAGGGACAAAAACTCCCATATGGATGGTCGAAACTGTCACTGGGCAAGCAGCAACTGAAAATATTCTCGCCACCTGAAACTTGGTCATGGCAGCGGCAGCGTCCTCGAGCGTCCAGAACTCAGCGAAGCCATACTTGAGCGACTCGTCGGTACTGGCGCTACGAATGAGAAACGTGCGATGCAGAGAGCCAGGCCGGGCGCCGTATCCTGATAGGTTGCTGTTGGGGGCAGTCGACTTCAGTTTCGGCCCGTGTGAGTCGTTTTTGGGTGTTTCGGGCTTCTCGACTTCCAATCGCTTGATGTCTTGTGTGAACATGTCCTCGTTCACAAAAGGAGCCAGCGGATAAACAACGAGCATCTGAGAGGGAACATTGGCAGCGTCGGTTGCACCAGTCAGACTTTGCTGCCAGTCTGGGGCTGTGAAAAGTGATGTTAGTCAAAGTGTAGATCGTAAAGGAACGTCGACTCACCAGCTTGGGGTCCGCCACAAATCTTACACTGCGACCGAGTCGAGAAATTGGAGAAGTCGCACTGAGAGCGTCAGTCGGGCAATATGCTGCAGGGTCTAGGGGGCTCACTGATGGACAGGTCCAGTTGTCGACGTTTGATGATCGAGCATCCGTGTCCTCCCGGCTTTCCCTGCTGCGGGCGTAGTGTATGTATGCATCAAACTTCCCTTCTGGTACGGCATCAGTGGAATGTATCAACTGAATGAGAAGTTTTGGAAAGTTCTCTTTCATAAAAGCAATGGCATGATCAACTTCTTGAAATTGTATAAAAGCCCGGCGATGGCCTAAGAAGTGTTAGAACTGAATCAGGTACACGAAGCATGAAGCGGCTTGCCTCTGGACGAGGACACGCGCACGTCAATCCAAGGAAACTCGGCGGCAATGGTGTCGTTTAGAATACTATCCCGCAGCTACGTGTTCTGCAATTAGTCATTGTGAACTCGCAATGCAGGCACTCTGATAGCCGATCATGTGGGGATCGGCCGCCGTCAAGATCCAAGAAAACAGCTTGAGTATGAAATGGGAAGTATCAAGATCATCCTAAGGGAGAGCTGACTTTGAATCGAGCGACCTAAGACTCCCCGCCGGTGTCGGGACAATCATATCGGTAGGGTACCAACCTCACTCGACGATACGCTAGACGGCAAGCCCTCTAGAATGACTGTATCGCTGGGTTTTCCAGCCTCTCGGATAGGGCTGTGAGAAAGACTTCGGTCATATTGGTTTCCCGCGGAACGCGATTCTCGAACATCGCCTTCCCAGTGACGAGGGCGATTGTTGCGATGCCTCTCATCTTCGTATCGGCCGCGACCGGCATCTCCTTCGCCCCGAAGAGTTTCATCGTACATGTCGCCGTAGTTATGCTCGTGTCGAGAGTAATGTCTTCCTCCGCGCGAGTCACCGCCAGGCCACGAGTAGTCATCGTCGTCGTAGTAGTGGCCGTGTCGGCCCTCGTATGCTCTCTCGTGGCGCAAATCGTCGACCCGATATCGCGAATCCATCCCCCGTGGATCGTCCTGATGGGCTTGTCGGGGAGGAGACCTGGAATAGTCTCGCCGTCCCATGGGGAAGTTAGCGGCCTTGCTCAAATCATCCATGATGGTCCTTCTGTATCAATCTCAGCTCGAGGCGCGGGTTGTATCTTTACCCTCCCGGGATCGGTGGCTGTCCTGTCGATCCGCAGTCCCTGGCTCGTATTCCCTCCCGCGGTCGGAGCTTCGTGCACGGTAATCGTCGCGCATAACGGCAGTTACCGATGCAATCGGCGAGCGTATTGGAAGGTAGAAAAAAGCACAACCGAAGGTTGACAGCAAGAGGTTGCAGATGGCGTGGTGAATAACAAAACGGGTGGTGGGGAGTCGCATATAAAATTCATGATTAGTCATCGAGGTATCATCAGCGGGGACCCGTAAGTCACACCCGACTGTGCACCTCGGGTACCCATCATCAGCTCGCGGTGGGCGACCTTGACATATACGTCATATGCTGATGCTAAGGCATCACCAAGGTTAATTAGAATATTACAGGAGCAATACTAGATTGGCTTTTATGAATTGTCGGCACTGAGCCGTCAGAGGAGAGTCTCCCATACCATCGGCGGTTAGAGCGAAGCTGACTGACACCCGCCCAGCCACAGGACGGAGCAGACGTGTGTAAAAACGCGCAAGAATCCGCCTGAGTCGTGACCTCTTCAAGGCGAATACTGGAGCATTGATGTGACTTGAGTAATGGAGGCCTTGGAAGAGGAAGCCTGGGAGCTCGCGGGCAAAGGATGCCATGTCGCCCTAACAGAGCATCATCTCAGTGCCCAAGAAGTTATGGACCGAGTTCGCAGTCCCGCAGCGGGAGCGATAGTCCTCTTCGCAGGCAAGTTTACCGTTGCGCACGTCTTGTTTCTATTCCCTTTCTCCATTGCACTTCTGACCCCTGTTAGGCACGACTCGTGACAACTTCGGCGGCAAACCCGTCAAAGAACTTCAATATACATCATACCGCCCTCTCGCCCTTCGTACCATGCTCAAAATCTCTAAATTCATCCTTAAAAAACACGGTCTTCAAGGTATAGCTATGGTTCACCGTCTTGGCGTTGTCCCCATCGGCGAGGAGAGCATCTTGATTGCCGTGTCCGCGCCGCATCGACAAGCTGCGTGGAGGGCGGGCGAGGAAGCGTTGGAAGAGTGCAAGGCCAAGGTGGAGGTTTGGAAGAGGGAAGAGTTTGAGGGGGGGGAAGGAGTCTGGAGGGCGAACAGGGATGGGATCATGGGCCAGAAGGACGAAGTTTGAATTCTTCACACTTTGCGATACAGCTCTCGACATATCTCAGGCAAACGCACAGTTAGAATTGTGAGTATTAGGAGTCAGATTGAAATTTTGGAAATCATTTTTCGCTATGGGGATGATCATCCCAAACGCCTAACTCTATGCTTCGTCCACATACCCTTGATCAATCGCTAAACCCGTCCGCAGCCAATGGCTTGACTGGACTAGGGGATTCCCCTCCAGCCTGATCCATTTCACTTCATCATGTATCTCGTGTCGCCGCCACGGTGAGATTATTTTGAATATACTGGGGGCGGCTCTTGTAAGTACTCAAACGGACATCGGGGGCAGTGCTTCGTTCCGTTGCATCTAGGAAACATGACTGTGAGGAAACCGTCAGCTCTTCGATACGTTTCTAGGGGGCTCGGCGCCACTATACCGATATGGCCATGGTAGGCCTCTGTAAAGGTAACATCTGTTCCTAGACCCGCGACATCGATGTCCTCGGTGAAAGCGGAAGGGTATACCAAGATGCCGTATTCCGCATGCAGGATTTTCCAAAACTCCAAGGGGAGCCTAATGAAAGCTAAGGTCAGCCAGTCCCTTCCAACATCCGGGCGGGCTTGTGTTCTTACTTGTACTGACCGCGCTTAACGCACGCGTGCATGAATAAGCATATTGTTTCTAGAACCAGATGGCCTTCGTTGATTGCGTCTTCGAGCTCATCGTCTTCGAGATCGTGGACTCGTTTTAACCGCTCCTTGGAATATTTCATGGCGATGGACCAGCCCTTTGCAATTTTCTCAACGTCGCGTTCTGGCCAGTCCACCATGGCGTCGTCGGAATGAGGCATGTTGTGCAAGTAGGCGCCAGGCTAACGGTGCGGTGTTTCGAGAGGAGGACAGGTCGTAAAGCTATAGGGATGTATAACGAAGAATAAGGTATCCTGAGGGTCGAAGATGACATAGACGAGAGAGGAAAGAAAAGAAGCCCTCGAGCGAAGCTTCCTCAACATGCGATGCCCCTCAGTCTTCAATATTGCGCCCTAGGAAGGTGCGTCACTGACGGCCATCAGGGTGCCGCCGCTCAGCAAATTTCAGTGCGTCACCCCCCTGGATTCCATGACTCCTGCCAATCACCATGCAAGCAGGTTTCGATTCAGAAGATTGCGGCTCTTTTGTCCGGTCATCATGTCTCGGATGGGAACCTCTATGGCTTCGGGGAAGAGGGCGAGGTTTTGGTGGGGGGGGG
>JAMYIC010000809.1:65113-79764 GCA_024112705.1 Microcera coccophila
CTCAGATTCAGTCATCATGATCATCGTCGTCGTCGTCCTCCTCGTCAGACAATATATATGCATGGATATATATATGTATATAAACAAAAATTAAGTTCTGCAGGCGTCTGCCAGCCTGGGCTTTTTTCCCCACCCAAAGTACAGCTATGGTATCTTGTTCATCCATCATAGAAACACAGGCCCTGAAACACCATCCCAGCTCTGTCCATCACAAAGCGTAGTTCTCTGTATGTAAAAAGATCTCTTCCAACTCGTCATCGCCCCAGATCTCCGCTTGAAGCCGGGCAACCGTATTTGCGACGCCCACTCTCATAGATGGCGGTCCGCAGACAAACACGGCAGTGCGCCGACCCAGAATACCTCGTCCGTCGGGGCCTCCAGTCGCCCACTGCTTGAGCATGTAGCCAAGGTCCGGACGACCGTACTCGACGCTCCATCCTCCATCGATTTGGTGCGGCACGGGGAAAGCAAACCGCATCAAACTCTTCTGGAACTCGGTAGGAGTCTGAGGGAACCCAAAATCAAATCCCGATGGTGGCCCAAAGGTAGAGGTGGGCCGTGGCCTCGACGTGTCTACACTCGTGGGTTGTCGGAGGTGAGCGAACTCGGGGGCTCGCACTGGGAAAATATCCTCAGTCGGGCTGGACTCGTGAGGTAGTTTTCGTGGCGAAGGCGGCGCGTAGTTGAAATGCGGAGGGTTTTCCTTCTTCACAGTCGGAAAATGGAATCCATCGTCTTGCCTCGTCTCACCGAGCATTTCGATGGGGACTTTCTTATCCTCAGGATAATCGCGGCCTTCGAGCCTTCTGAGTGATTCCTCGGCTCCCGAGACGCCATTGGACGGCGGCGGACCTGGAGGCGGTGGCGGGTATGAATGTGGTTGCAAGTACTTTTGCTGCGGCAGAGCGGTGATGCGGTCCTCGTCTTCGGCGCGGAGCTCTCGCTCGCGTTCGGGATCGCCTTGAGCCTCGGCCTGGATGAGGGCTGAGTTCCGCTTCGATGCGATGCCTGCGACGAAACCATCCAGCTTATCATGGAACATGTGGCTGAGAGCCCTTCCGTTGGAGTTGGATCCCCCGAACGCCCCAGGCATTTCCATCCCGCGATTTCTAACGGCAGAAGTAACGAAAAATTTGCACGTAACGCTCTCTGGGGGCGCGGATTCTCTACATATGCGGAGTTCCTCCCGGAACCAGTCCATGGCCTCAAGTCGCTTCAGCGCCCAGACAACGACAACCTTCCTTGTAATCGCTTTACCATCTCTCATTCGTTTGATCAGGTTGAGCAGTTGAGACATCAACGCAGTAACGCCGCTCCCTCCTGCGATGAGAATGCAGGTATCAAACGCCGCCAAGTCACGCCGCATTCCTCCATAAGGGCCATCCAAGAAGGCGCGGTAGGTATGAAAAGGACCCTTTTCGACTGCCGTCTCCAGAACCTTTCGTGTGAAGCCACCGTAAGGCCTGAATACTAACTGGCAATCCCGGTATTGCTCGCCGTATTCGGAGGGGAAATCTTCACTGCACAACGATGCGACAGTGAATGGATGGTTCTCGAAAAGGGAGATGCCAGGCATTCGCAGATAGAAATATTGTCCTGGCTTCCATCGCATTTGCGTGGGGATGGTAATCTTGATGCAGTTTTCAGCCATGAGAGTAATGGCCGCCTCGTCGCCAACCATGAAAGACATGCGCCATGGTCGAGCCCAGTTGAGGTTGGCCAGTCTCATAGCGTAGCTCATGGCCCAGATGGCTACTGTGGCATAAAGGTAGTCCCATGACATTAAGAAATTTTTAGTATGCCAGAAGAGAAGCCCGACATACACGATCCCAACCGGGACATGAAGTACTACAAAGACTTCATAGGCTACCCTTCTGATGATAGGCAGAGAGGCAACGCATAGCCAAACAAGCGGGACGAGGCAAGCAATTCCGGTACCGTAGATGACTCCGCTGCCACCAGGGAAAAGTCGCTGAAAAACTTGCATGCCACCGTCATCCCACACGGGCTGGATGTAAAAGGGGATAGTGTGGACCAGCGCTAGGAAAAGGCAGAGATAGCCCGCCCATCGGTGAAACACGTTGAGCCGCTCAGGCCCGATACCGATGAGAATAGTTAGGATATTGGCCTTCATGCTTGTGGCGACGATCCAGGGCGTCATGGCAACCGAAATCATTCCAGCTCTGATAGCCAGTGGTGGAGAGCCAAACTGAATGCTCTGCCAATACAAGGGCTGTTGGAGAAAGCAGTAGAGCACCACAAAGACGAGGGCGATGAAGACGCTGGTGAGAACGGCCAACGATGAGAACGTAACACGTCGCTTTCCCCACACAAAATCCGGAATGGGACGGTAGAACACCCATCGAAACAATGCTAAGGTGTCGTTTACGAAGCCAACGGAGGAGGCATGCGCTTTGGGTCGGAATGCCTTCTCGGCGAATGCGTCGTGCTCCGGGAAGAACTGCTGGCCAGTTTGACCTGTACGCATGCCCGACATGGCATATTCTGCCTCGAGGTTGTACATGTTCTGGTAGTGCTCCTCCACTTCAGCCTTATAGATGGCCTGTCGAATCTTGTCCTGCCAGAAATGCCACACACGCATTGCGACGACGGTGCCCATGAGGGCGAGAGCGAAATAGGTCCACCCCAATGCATATTTGCCGGATTGATCCCATGGGTCGACTGTGTTCGCTTGTACAAGGCCCGGTGGACTGGTGGGTGTCAGAGGGATATGAATGCGCTTGACAAGGTCCGATAGGGTTCTGGTAGCCTCGGAGACCACCTCGCGAAAGGAAGAATGCAGGTGAGAAGCCATTTCGACCAGCGAATCAGCTTTCGCGCTACTTTTGTTATAATCGGCAATGAAGCCCAGTGATGCTCTATTTAAATCGACATGAATAATGGAAAGATTGATCGTGTGTTGCTGCAATGGGGAGACCGATTCGTGGTGGGATTTGTGAATGGATTCAGTCGCACGAACTGAGGTTGCTGGGTTTCAGAGTCGACTTGTGATGATGACACGATGTGTGATACTCGGATGTCGAGCCAGTCCGATAATTCGCACGGAACAATTAACAATAACCAGGTTAATATGAAGGCTCCAAATAGCCGAGTGAATATTTAGATAAGCGAGCTGGCGATGAACGAGGGGACTATGTGATGGGCAAGGTGGCAATAAATCGACCAAGGATAAAAACGAAGATGTTGGGTGGGGTCAAGACGGGCAATGCGACCGCATATATAAGCCACAAGGATCAGAAACTGGCCGCCCGAGAGGTGCGAAAGCCTCGAATGCAGTCGACCAGGGGCACGGCGTTTATGTGATAGCGGCGTCGATAGTTGAACAGGAGTCAGCAGTATATTTCTGGCCTGTGGGTGTAGTGCAAGCGTGCGAGATTGCCATGTGGGAAAGGCCGAGTAGAACAGAGCGATCTCTTTGGTGGCTAAGGACCAGAGCTAAGAAGAAGCTTCGGGGAGAGGCAAGGTGGTGTGGTGATGAACTTGGGATGTGAAAGGCTCAGATGCTCCGCGGCTGACTGGGCTTTAATATTGGCCGCTCTGAAGATGCGTCCCATCCCCGCCCGCAGATCGTCGTACCGCAGGGGAGGTCGAGCGGTCGAGAAAAAGTGCGCAACGCGGCCCGTGGAGGGTGACATGCAGAAAGTTGACCCAGCAGAGGTTGGGATGTCGTCGGCAGACGGCGCTGGGGCCGGGGTCGGATGCGGGATCTTTCAGAGAAGCGGGCTCGACTGCAAGCATGATGCGGGCGCTTACAGGGGCTTTGATGTTGAGATCAAAGCTTGTAATTGCTGTTCGAACATGTGAGCTTGTCGAGCAGCGCAGAGAAGGCAGAAGACTTGCCAACAGGGCTCAGGCAGAACACGAGGGCCTCGTGGACTAGCGTCTCACAACTGACATGGCGAACAAGAGTTCTGTCCCTTGTGTATCCTCGAGCACCCGCTGGCCAACCCACTGCCACGACTGCAGCTGAGCGTTTGAAGAGGCCAGGGGATTGGCCGCAGATCCTGCCATGCGAGCAGGGTTACTGGCATGCCGAGGGGATGGATCAAGGGGATCCTGGACTGGCGGTTTCGCTGGTGGCTGTAAGATAGTGGAGCCAGAGGGGGCCGGAGAGAAGAGACGCAAAGATGCTGTGATGGATGCGCGATCCTGATTTGGTCAGAGGCGCGGTGACGCATTGGCGCAGGCGGTAACAGGGGCGATGTGATTCGCTAGAGGAGGCTGGGGAAGCCGTCTTCGCCGCCTCCAACTGTGATAAAGCCGTGCTTTTGGCGAATGGTACCTCTTGAAAGTGGCTCTCGCGGTGGATTGAGGAACGCGTTGGGCTTGCAATGTAAGCCATCATGGTTCGATACAAGATGATTCTCTGCTGTGAAGTGTCAAGTATTGTTGGGCGACGTCCAGCTGCATCTCCTTCGGGTCCGGCGCCACTTCGCCCCGTCCCGAAGCGGTTTATAAGAAAGGCCAACAGCAGATCCAAGCTCCCGCTTCCAACTCCGTTCTGCAGGGAGTAGGTGAGATCACCAACAGCCAAATGTCGAATTGGCCAATTGCTTGATCATCGCAACCGCCTCTCGGTCTCCTCTCACATCCGAACATGTTGGGTGTCGAGAAACCCCTCATGCCGCCCTCACGCGTGCCCGAACCTCCGAGTTTCCGTTGTCAGTGATGCTTTCTTAGGCCTACAGGCCTGTCTGTGCTTTGGCTTGACCAGTGACGATGCTTCACGTTTACCGTCCCTACAGCACTGAATGCATGCACTTCCTAGGTCTTGAATACTGCCGGGGGCCCACTGGATTGCCGCTGAATGGGACGTGAGACACATACTCGCGAGCTCGTGCCAACTCCATACAAAAATCCTCGTAGTAATGAATGGAGATCCACGTTCTGGATGAGAAGCCAGCCACATCGTTCCGAACTTTTGGAGATCCACTCATGCATGTCCCGAACTCCTCGCACCAACACTCATCGTCAAGAGACCATCGCTATTGGTTGAGAAGATCCCGATCATTGACCTCAGATCATTCTGTCGCGAGAGACTTTTTGTTTCGTTTTCGGGCACTTGGCAGTGAGCTGCATGTGGACAATACAGCAGCGACGTTGGGGATCTGTTGAGGAAGAGCAAGGAGCTTGGGTCGCAATTGGTTTCAAAATGGAAAGCGCTAGATCTTCAGCCTCGTACCCCACCCATGGCCCCTCCATTGGTTCTAAGTCTCGAGCGCCCAACCCATCAACCCGCGAGGCTGAGCTTTCGATTTTTCTTGTCCATCATTCTATCCATTATTCACTCTACCTTGGAGCGCGTCGGCAGAGCTCATCCGTCAACGTCTCTGACATCTGCTCCCAGCTTTAGCCACTGATACGAAGGCGAACAGCTTCAGGGTCAACATGGCTCTGAATGCGGGCCTCCCGCGCACCACCTTTGCGAAGCTCTCTCCTCACCCCTACCTCGTCGCCAACCTCGATCCGTCGTCCAACGATCGCTCACCAGCTAGGAGCAATGGTCGAGCTCCCAGTGAAGCCAGACCCCATACAGTCAATCTTTCAAGCTTGTCGCACGCTCATGGCAGCGCTGTAGTGCGTTTGGGCGACACGACTGTCATATGCGGCGTTCGTGGAGAGACCATCTTGACGTCAAACATTCCAAGTTATCGAGCCTCCAACACTGAGACGGAACTGAAAGAATACGACCTTTTGGTGCCTAATATTGAGCTTTCTACTGGCTGCGCTCCCCAATTTCTACCAGGTGGACCACCAAGCACTTTGGCCCAGACGCTGAGCACAAGGATTTACTCGCTCCTCCACAGCTCGAAAGTGATACTCCCAGAACATCTTCGGATATGGCATGACAAACCAGCCGAGGAATTGGAAGTTAGCGATGAGGAACATATGGAGGAAGGCGACCAGGGCACGGATAATGGAAAGAAATATGTGGCCGCATATTGGGTTCTCTATATCGACATGTTCTTCATTTCCTTCGACGGGAACCCATTCGATGCAGCCTGGGCGGCTGCTATGGCTGCGTTACAGGATACCAAACTCCCGCGAGCGTGGTACGACGCGGACCGAGAGTTGATTGTGTGTTCCCGCAAGGACTCGAGTCCGCTGACCATCACAAACATTCCGATCGCCTGCACAGCCGTGGTATTTACTGGCAAGGAGATCGATCGACCTGCCGATGGACAATACTGGCTCTTAGTTGACCCGGACAGGCTCGAAGAGTCTCTGTGCGATGAGAACGTGACGATTGTGGTGGATTGCAAGGGCGGACAGACGAAGATTCTATCTATTTCAAAGCATGGTGGTACTGTATTGGGTCCGCAACTTCTCACGTCGAGCCAGTTCCTGGGCTGGGCAGCTAGGCGATGGGAGGATTTCAATGCAGCAATTAGTCCATCATAGATAAATGATACCCTGATGTCGAAGTTCAGATATGATTCTGGCGACGCATCGACTTATCTCCTTGTGATACATCTGTTTCAAACATCGTTTCCGACAAGCAACGAGAGATGTGTCAACCATTCGAACCACCCTTTCAGACTTTATTCTAGAGCAGTAGATACCGGCAGACAATCACTCTACCACTCTTGAGTTTTATAAACTACTGCCCAAACAATGTCTCACAGAAATTCGTAGACACCGCGTAAAGGGCTGAGCGGGTTGAAATCATGTAAAAGAGAAAATTCTTAGCGAGTCCTAGCAACGAAATGAGCTTCGTCCCACAACGACCACGTGAGCCACGGCCCCACCTAAAATCCCATTTCAAAAGCTCCCACCTCATGACAAACTTCTCCTCTTTAACTTCTCATCTTCCTCAATATGGAATCCCTCTCAGACACAAAGTGGGATGTAGTGATCAGTGGCACTGGGCTACAGCAGTCCCTCCTTGCCCTGTAAGCTTGGATTCCATGGTAGAGATGTACCTCGATCTGACTGACCCAGCCTTCAATGAAGAGCTCTTTCACGATCAGGCAAAAGTATTCTCCATGTCGATCCCAACGACTATTATGGCGGCCCCGAGGCTGCTTTCGGCCTGCAGGATGTGGACGAGTGGGTGAAAAAGTATCAGGCAAGGGATCAAGGCCGACTATTCAGCGGAGCTGAGATCCGAGATCGATCGGAGACACTGTCTGCTTCTCGAGCGTATTGCTTGGCACTCGCTCCCGCTGTGATACACTCTCGGTCTAGGCTGTTGTCGCAGCTTGTCGACTCGAAAGCATTTCGGCAGATTGAGTTCCTAGCCGTTGGGTCCTTCTACATTTACGAGCCTCCTTCAGCTATGTCGACTGCCCCTTCACTAAACCGGATCCCCTCCACTCGAGAAGATGTCTTCTCGAACACGTCCATTCCAGCTCGCTCGAAGCGTTCTTTGATGAAATTTCTCAAGTTCGTACTTGACTTCGACTCGGAGCAGCGGAGGGAGACCTGGAATCCTCATGCCAACGAGCCTTTGACAGATTTCCTTGCCGCCGAATTCAAGCTTGACAACCAGCTGCAGTCTTACGTCGTTACGCTCACGTTGAGTATCGATGGCAAGGTCTCTGTGAAAGACGGTTTAACCGCAATCAGCCGCCACTTGAGCTCGATGGGTGTTTTTGGGCCAGGTTTCGCGGCCGTTTATCCCAAATGGGGCGGCCTTTCAGAGATAGCCCAAGTAGGCTGTCGAGCTGCCGCTGTCGGTGGCGCTGTTTACATGTTGGGCACCGGGATCAAGGACATGTCAGCGAAAACGAAGCGCGACCCTGAGTTGCAGGTCACCTTGGCCAACGAGACCACGGTCACGTCGAAGCTGTTGGTCCGAGGCTCCGAAGACATGGCAGCTGGTGGCGCCCGGATTAGTAGGCTGACTGCTATTGTTAATTCGGATCTGAAGCCCGTCTTTCAATCCGTTGCTGAGGGGTCGCCACAACCAGCCGTGGCCGTCGTTGCTGTTCCTGCTGGTTCCATTTCGGACGCGGAAGGGACGCCATCGCCGTATCCGATTTATGCTATGGTGCATTCGTCCGACACGGGTGAATGCCCCCGTGGACAATGTGAGTACTGCCCATCTACTTATCCTACACCCGTACAATGATGAACTCCTTTACGAATACTTATCTACATTGTCTGAACTACATTGACGATTATTATCTCTGACAACCTGATGGCACGATCTCACGCTCACCATTTGTTGAATAATTCCGAAGGCTCTGTGCTAACAGAGTGTTCCCAGGTGTTATTTATCTCAGCACAGTCTGCGACTCGTTCTCGGTGTCTCATCTCGAAACGGCTTTGGTATATCTGCTCAGCGCAGTAGACAACGGAGAAGCATCCACTAGTGTTGTCTACACACTCTACTACGAGCAAAGCGTCAGTGGTGCATCCTCACTAACCGTGGATGGCAAGGTTGTCACTCTTCCCTCGCCTTCGCTGGAACTTGCATTTAGCGATGCCATCTTAGAGCCTGTGCAAGAATCCTGGAAGCTTGCGATGGGTGATTCCACGAGAGGTGACGGAGGCGAGTACATGAAGTTTGAAGATCGCGAGGGCGCAGATGATTATAACGATGCCTACGAGTACGAATAATTGAGACCACACCGTAATGACTAATTGAGTAATGCCGGTTATCGTGAATTTTTGCTACAAACATCTTTGTGATCTGTTCCCATGTGATCCCAGATTCCTGATGAAAGCATCATCAAATGACCCAATTCTCTGTAGCGAATATGAGACCCAAATAAATCACCAACGCATCAGTCCATTTCATCTTTTAGTATGCTCATCTCCCCGACGTCTGCTCCAAGCCCATGCCGTACTTGCTCCGAATATCACAAATGAAATAAAACGCCGTCGTCAAATTCTTGTGTTTCTTGAACTGGAAACGATCATGTAGAACCGGAGAACAAAATCCCGGCGTTAGAAATGTCAAAAACCAACACTTAATGTGGTAACTTCCAACGTGATTAGGCCAATTCGTCTTCCGTATTCCGTTCATCGACCGTTAAACCGATGCGAATGATGCCGAATGGCTGCTTGTTCTCTATGCCGTCTTGCTGAACGGCGATAGTGTTCTTTGTTGCCAATGAAAGAACGTGCATAAACGCCTGTGCTGCGACCCCCTTTGTATGAACAGCTGGACTCGCAATCTCTTCAAATTCAATCCAGCGACGGTTCTCCCGCGCGAGTCCCTTGCTCTGGGCCTGTGCAGTGGCATACTCGAGGAATTGCTGACCAGCAATGTCGAGGCCTGCACCAGAGGCCTGCGTATGATCACCACGTGTAAAGTCTATGGCGTCTATGGCTCCTCCAAAATCAACAGAAGAGTCTTGAGAATGAAGTTGTGCAAAACCGTCAGAATCTTGTGATGGGCAGGGAAGATCACTGTAGCGTTCGATGGACGGGACGACGCTCCCACGACCGAAGAGAGGGCTTGGAGCAGGCATTCCCTTCTGAGCGCTACCATGGCCGCGAATAGATGAAACTGGAACGATGGAGTGCGGGCGACTCCAAGGCATTGTTGAAGAATGGTGCTCTTCCATCCCTAGGGCAGCATCCATGCCAAGCTCAGGAGCCGAGTCGTCTCCTAAGATGAATGGTGTAAGAGCATCATACCCCAGACCACGAGCGAGCTCGGAGTCTTCGCCAAGTTTCCGTTTGACATGACGTCCTTCACTGTCATCTTCACCAAAAGCTTCAGCGGAACTTCGGCGTTGTCCTTGTCGAACGTCTGGCTCCTCAACATCCTCGGGCATCTTGCCCTTTAGACTCGCCTTCAAGGGGGTGCCAGCAAACTTCTCTGCTAGGGGGTGGAAGATGCCGGAGATATGCTTAGACATGCCAACCCCAGCGACTCCATGGCCAAATAGAAGAGCGAGGGCATTCCTCCGAGCCTGAGCCTGAGTAGTTGTTCGAGGTCGTTTTTGTGCTGCATGCATGTTCTCAAGGTAATTTTGATCCCAGCTTCGGAGCTCTTGTCGTGAAAGGCGATCATTTTGATCAAGCATCACTGGAAACTTTCGAGGACGCCCGCGTTTAGCGGGTGCGGCAGCCATCTCGCTCTCAGATAATATAGAGGTGTGCGTTGCCGAGGAGTGGATGCGCTTGGGAAAAGGCTCTGCGTTGGGCAGTGAATCCTCATCCAAAATGAAAGCGTTTTCGTCTCCGAGAATATTTTCTTCTGACAATTGAAGAGCTCCAGTCATGGTGATATCTTGACCATGAAGTTGTGCATCGGATGCATCTGGTCCTAGAAGCGGAGGCAGATCAGGCTCACCAGTGTTATCGATTAAATTCCCATCGGCGTCGAAGTCGAGGCCAATATCAGCGAGAGGCTCAACGTCTTCCTGAACAAAGGGCTGAAAGTCTCCCATCTGCTTTGTGTCATTGAGCCCCGTTGCGAAAGGAGAGTTGTGGCCAAAGTCCGGTGAAAGATGGTAGCTAGCAGCCGAATTCGAAGAGGGGGGCAGCAGATCAAAGCCGAAGAAAGCAGGGCCACGATCTGATGAGGCTGAACTTCTTTGACTCAGAGATCCCAGAGGGGTCATTTGCGAGCCATTTAGAGTGGAGGCCTGACTGGGAAGGAAACAAAGGTCATGGTTGGTGCTGAAAAGGTCAAGGTTTGGAAGGATGCTCAAAGGGTCAAAACTGGGGTCGTCTTGGAGCATGATCTGATGCCGCCTTTGTTTGAATGAGCACTATTCTTTGTGTCTGGGAGCTACGAGGAAGGATGGCTTACTTTGCTTTACCGGCTCGGGGATCGATCTCGCTCGTCTGTATGGCCCGAAAGAAGCTCATCATGTCAGACTGGGTCTTCTCGGCGTCTGAGAGCATGTAGGTACACTGCTGTGCAAAAACCCGAGAAACGCCATAGAGGAGGTTTCCTTGCAGACGCAAGGCCAAGGGTGCACCAGGGTCGATGATCTTCTCACAAGCTCTCGGGACGTTGACTTCCTGGATGGCTTTGCGTGTTACTTTCCGATTGCTCGCTTTGCCAACGGTGGCCACCAGCCTGGGGTGTCCGTCAGAAGAACCGTTTCTGGAACAAGTGAAGACAGGGCAGGGCAGGGCAAGACATACCAGATGGTCGAAACACCATACTGGTGGTTGCTGAGGACTAGGAAACGAGTTAGCTCGAACTTGGCAACGGAGCAACCCGGCAACTCGCTCTCATGGCTATAGAACATATCGCAGGGCGGTGGATACGAGGGGATCCTTGAGTTGAAGCTCTCCGAAATTGCAGGGGTTACGCCTCGTGGGAAGAGAACTCCTGTCCAACTGTGCTCGGAGTCGATGCCAGCTGTTGGCGTTGAAGCTCGATTTCATTCCTCGGGACGACAACGAGAGAGAAGAAAGGAGGAAACGCGAGAATGAGATTGATGACGCGTCGTGGAATTCCAGGATGAATCAGAGCCAGGGCGGCTGGCAGTTGGATATAGCTGGCGAACAGCTGGTCGGAAGGTCATGTGCCATGCCGATGGTACCTTGGATACGTATCCCTAAAAGGTACTCAGGTGACTTTACCCTCGTTTCCATGAAAGGTTGATATTATCCAAGGATCAACACCACACCGTGCGATCCGCCCATGATATTTGAGAAGTGCACCAGCGAGGGCGACATGTGTGGGAGATATCCCAGACTCTTGCAGCTGCAGTACGTAGCGTGAGATAGCACATGTTAAATCCCCCTGAAAGTTAAGAGAGAGCTCCTACGGGCACTGCTGCAGATTAGACGATACCTTGAGTCGTTGGAGAGCCAATGACTTCTGAATGCCTTCCAATCATCCCGTCTGCAATGCCATATGCAAAATAAGCTGGCTGGATGCATCCCTGCGAGTGGCTCTGAGCACCCATGCTCTTGCAGAGCTTGGCAAAGGCCCAAGTAAGGCAACGGCGTAGTTCTGCCGTCATGAATGCACCCATTCCCGACTTATCAGCTTGATGATCCTACCGTTCTGTTCCGGTCGGTCACAGACTCGCTCTGTCTTAAAGCGAGACCGGGCTACTTAATCTTGACGAGTACGAGGAGAAGCAGAAGGAGGAGAAAGAAGCGAAGGAGAAGGAGAAGGAAGAGAAGGAGAATGAAGAGAAGGAGTAGATATAGAAGGAAAAGACATAGAAGGAGAAGAAGATGTAGAAGGTGTAAGTCTCAAGGTTACAGCACTGGGCTCATGAATGACCAGGTCTATCCCCTGCCAATACTTTGTACCTGCTTACCGTCTCAACCGAAGTCAACTCCAGCGACAAGAAATAGCAATGTGCCTACTCTTGCCGAGGATTTCTGAGCAAAAGGAAAGTATAAGCCTTCCAAAATGACATTCATCGCCGCCCGGGCCTCCCAATATCACGTTGATTCTAGAGAAAAACGCCTGCCTTGGATTGTTCTAGCCACGAAGACCTTGCCAAACTCATATCCAGTCTGGGCGATTTTCCACTTCCCTCACTTGATGCTTGACTGGATGTTGAGGGAGTCGCACATCCCATAATTGAGGTATATAAGCCAACCCTCTCTCTGCTTTCTTACTTTCTCCATCCATCTTCTTGTCCTTCTTCTTCTCCTCCGTCCATCTTCTTCTCCTCCATCCATCTTCATCATCTAGTCTATCGCCTCGCCGTCGTCCAACGATCCATCCCTATTCTTTTCCCAACCTTGATTGTTGTCTCATGGTCTGCTGATTTTGTCACCTGGGTCCTCCTATTTCTATCTTTCATTCAAATCATAGCCCCACTCAAGTCGCTCTCCGCATAGCATTTCATGGTTATCTTTACTCTTCCTTGTCACCCCAGGCGATAATAGTTGTAGCGTTTAGTTCTGCCCTTTCAATCCCTCAAGGTCTCTATAATGTTGTGTTAGTCTGACTTTTTTGAGTTCTCCAGACGGTTCTTTGCAAGATGGTAAGTCTCATATCGTCTGCGTTGACTGCACTCCATACTGACACGACCGTGTTTAATAGGGCGATCTGATCCATCTGGAATAGCACTCGCCGTCATCCTCGAACACTTGTCGTACCTCTTACTTTGATATCTCAGCCGTCTATCAACGGACGAAAGATCCCCTTGTCTCCTGGGTGACTCGTAGCCTCAGACCGATGCAATCGCCGACTCAACGGCTCCTTGTGGCTGGTCTCATCATTGGCCATGTTGCTATTACGACTTTTCGATGGTGAGGAATCCCCCAATAATTATCCTTACGACTTTCAGAGCAACTTGCCATGAAGATAGATCGGCGTATGAGGGGGTGCACTCACAATGTCAACTTCGGTTGACACCTCATTTTCTTTCAGGGCCGCTCTTTTTTTCTTGAACTATTTGACCTCAGATATCTGCCATGGCCACTATGACACTAGTAATGGTGAGTCTCGGCCAGACATTGTCATCATAGGATGTGGTAGCTAACTTGGTTCAATAGCTCTTCTGTTTGCCGCGGACACAGGATACGGTGCACTTGCCCCATCTGGTACTTCGTTCCTACCCTGGTAGAGACAAGTCCCAGTTGCGTCTTCAGCAAGTGATTAACGAAGGGCGGTGGGGTTTAGGGAGAGTTGTCGTGGAAGTTATCTGCTGCGCCAAAGGAGGATGAAAAGTTTGTACGTACGGACTTTATGTATAGGCGACACTACGGTATACTTTCTTGAGCGAGAACAGGGCCACTACTGAAGGCTCTGACCTCCGGGCGATTCCATAGTCGAAAAGTCACTATGCCGGAGATTATCAGAGCATTCAAGTGATAGACGGCTTTATATTCGCTCGACGCTTAAGACAGGTGTTGATGTTGGTGTTGACGGTGATTATGGAGCTGTGCCGCGCTGTCTCATGCTCTTGTTTGGGATCAGACAAGGAACGGACCAGTTGTGTTGGGCGTTAACAAGCGCTGGATGGACGCCGGGTGACGCTTCATGTCAAAAGACGAGGGAGGAAGAAGAGCGTCTCGCCGGGATTTTAATACTCGTACCTGACAGCCGAAAAGGACAGCGCACAAAGTCTGTTACCGAGAACCTTTGCCGCTGGTGATACGTGCGATGCCTGTTATCCTTGCTTGGTATCTCATGGATGGTGTAGAAGCGTAGGAGGCGCTGTGCCTGGAATGTTTAGGGCACGAGGTCGCTACCTTGATGGCGCTTGATTCTGCCTCCTTTCAAGATGAGCCACCGCCGGCTTTCTCTCTGAACTCGTGCGTGCCCAAATACTCGACGATTTAGTTATTTGCCGCTCTGACTCTTTCCCTGGTAGACAGAATTTGATCTATGCGGCTGTTAGCCGATTTTCGAACAGCTCGTAGGTAAATAAGCAGCAGCTGAATATCAGCGCAAAAGTCACTTTTGGAGGCTAAGGGTTGTGCGTAGGTAATCACGGTGCATCATTTAGCAAACAAATAGATTGGCTCCCCTACTGCCTAATCACCCAATAGGAGACCTCCTGGGTACCCTACTAAGGGTCAATGATCTTTAAAGGATTTGTTAGGCACCGGGAAACACTGCGAGGCGATATCGAACACCTCGTGAGGAGAGATTAGAAGCACGTCTATCAACTACGTAGCTTCTCGTACCGCCGCGACCACTATCAAGCATGCTGGTAATAAACTCCAGAAAGAGAAAGCCCGCCAGGGAAAATGGCATAGCACTAGGAGCTCCGAACCCGCTGGTAAAAAAAAAAAAA
>JAMYIC010000082.1:0-10990 GCA_024112705.1 Microcera coccophila
CAGTGTCGAAACAGGACTTTGCCTTCTTGAGGTATAGTCCTGCCCAGCGGGACGACGAGAAGCCCGCCATCGCCGTCAAGCAAACCGCCTCGTGGAGCTACTGTGGCCCTCTCCTCGCCACGTCCTCTCCTCCCTCGGCTGATCCAGCTTCATCACCGCTCCCGGCCAGCTTCTACGAGTTCCAAGACGCGGCAGCGACCGGCTCCGTGGCTTCCGTTCTCCTGCCTTTCCTGGAATACGTCAATGCCCTGGTAAGCGCCAGTCACCTCAGTCACATCTTCCTGACCGTCCGCGCCACCACCCCGACACGTGAGTTTGATCAGCCCAGATGGCACACCGACGAGCTGTTCTTCGCCAACGTCGGCGACGGAGCCCTTCCCGGGACGCGGTTGGGCGTCAGCTCGCTGTACAAGAGGAGCCGGCCGTCCCGTGGCGCGCCCCTCGGGACGCACTGGAAGGTCTGCACCACGCTGCTCGGCGCGTCGACCTTGTTCATCCCCCTGGAGCACCAGTCTCTCGCGCGAGACAAGCAACGGCGGGCTCGCAAGGCCGCCAGCACGGATCATCTGTGTCCCTCGATCCGGTGCGTGGGATGCTCCTCGGCCGCGGACGCGGTGCGGGCTCAGCTGGCCACCGACTTGCAGTCGTACGGTCTCGAGGTGCCGACGGCGGGGGAGTGTGCCGTGTTCCAAGTGGGAAGAGAGCACGGGGCCATGCACTCGGAGCCTTGCATGAGCGATGACACGAATGGGAGAATATTCGTCAATGTCGTGCCCGGCACGGAGGAGGAGCTAAGAGGGCTGACGTCGAAGTGGGGGTTTGAATACCCGAGAGACTGGTGGATGAAGACATGCATGTAGACATAGACGAGAGCGGGCATTATAGCTGCGAGGATATATACTTTGTATTTTCTAGACATTTCGCTGTACACTTTGTTTCACGCAGTCGACATTCAACTAACTTTTGTTTGTTTTGTTTTGTTTTGTCTCGTAGGCCAGATAGATCGCTCGGTCTTGTTCTTCATCTTGATAGACTCAACCCTTTGCTCAAGTCAAAAGTCAGCACTAACTTGTACGGAGAGTTATGGCTCTAGGCCGACTCCATATCATGGCGGTCAGACACGCTACTGCTAGTTATGGCATTTCTACATGCCATCTACGAGTTTTGAGATTGAAATGCTCCTACTTCCTTGGTGTAGGGTATTCACTTGATTTAGCCACTATTGACTCGTACAATCTGGTCAACCTCCGTACGCCCTCCAGCACATCTGAACTTATCGTCTATTCAAGCTAATAGATGTAGGAAAGTTTTACATTCGATCATCCTCATGATCTTGTCTCACCAACAAGAAAACAAAATTCAGAGGGTGCACCTCCCCAAGCGAAGACTAATCTCACCGTACACAATTCAGTTCCAGTCAAGTATCGCGGAGTTCATGACACACGAAGCCCCGCTGAAGTAAAACGACCCGTATCGGGTGGGGTTTCGGTCCCGAGCATCTTACTTCAGAATAAGCGAGAGAGGTGTAATAGCAGAGTCTTGGTGGCACGGTTCTCCTCTTGCTTAATTCGGTAGGGTTAGCAATCCTCCGCCACTGAGGTTGGCTCCTGAGTAGGTCGCCTGCAATTGTCCAATAGGCTTCAACTCGCTTTCAAAGACTATAAAAATCATAGTCAACGGCTGAAGAGAAACACTATACCATTCCAGAACCGGACGGAATCGACCATGTCCGATGAGCCAAGAGCCAAGCCGCCAGCATAGAGCATCACCCGACAAGGTATTTACAAACCCTGGTCGACTCTACCATGTCCTCCATGCAAAGACTCCGTAACTGATGCTCCCTAGAAATGTGCATGTGGAGGTGCTGCAAGGCGTCATACCCATAGCTACTGACACTCCGAAGAATCAAAAATGCTACCTACCGCAGCCAGCATGGGTGTAAAAGTCCACCAGTAGTAATTCCGCCTTACTGATAAGAGCCATTAACGGACAGCCCGTGGAGTTGAAGCCGTTGCGGAGTGAGCATGCTGACCTGAGTGAGATGAGGGATGTGGAGAGAACGTTGAGTGGGCTGACAATGTCGCAAAGAAAACCGTGGATTATACCATCGACGGTAGATGAGAAGTCGAAGTCAGCAAGGAGACTAGCTCCCGTACTGGAAGGAGGTCGCGTGGCGCGGCTACATAGTGGAATTAAGGAAGGCGGGACGAAAAGCGGAAACGTGCCAAGACCGCCGATGGCAAAGACAAGGATAAGCCTAAATTCTGACAGAGCCGCACTTACCGAGGGGTTAGATGATTGTGAGAAGAACTGGCATGTGAGAAGCATCACCAGTGAATGAACTCGAGGCAGGTTGGCATCCGATCTTCGTTGAAACAAGTCACAACCCTTAATACCCAGAGTGCCGTGTTTCCATGCTTGGCCAGATCGTCGAATGAAGGCATTCAGTTCTTGGCATAACCTGGCAGTTACTAGTTCGTAGACTAGGATGCGCAAACTGCCTAGAGCCGCAAAAAGTAGAAACCGACAACCAAGTGCCCGACGGGAACCACCATAGGTAAAGAAAGAAGATTGTTTTCAAGAGTTACAAACTGTGGCAATGATTGATGAGTATTCTATTAAATGGTATTGTCGTGTTGATATTGATTTCTCTTAAAGGATATCTCTATGCGGGTACTCAAGATACGATTCTGTCTTGAACAGGATTGAGACTCAATATCATCCAAAGTCATGCAGTGCTTCGAGATACATGCATTATCTCCGACCTATGACTACACTCCGCCTCAGCAGATAACATGCCATTTACCATGATTCTGGGATCATCACCGGGCTGGCATGGTAAGATGGCCTGCCCGAGACGGCAAGACGAGTTAGACTCACCTTGGAGCATCACCAAAAGCAATTGTGCCGGAAATGAGCATGACCACTTGTGGGAATTGAGTAACCACTTGCTCGGGCATAAGGCTGAGTGAAACACCGCTGCCAGGAACAACCTTGCGGTCTGTTCATCGCAACTCTGCACGCTAAAAATTCAGAAGCAATACTCCTGACAGAGCCACTCTGGACAAATCAGTCAATGAACAAGTCACGCAATGAGGGCTTACAAGGTCTAAGAAACTCGGGAATGATGGTTTGACAAAAAAGAAGGTTGCTGAGATCTCAATCGATCTGGTACAAAAGCATGCCGGTAACATCCCAGCTGTGGTTTGTCCCGGCCACCCGCTACGCTACAATGAAGCACGTAACGTCGATATTTACTCTTACTTGCCATCAGGGACTAAACCAGCCGGGATTCTGAGCTACAGGTTCAGGACCTACTTTTAGGCTGTCTAGGCCATGTACCGATGACGAGGCATACGAGTGCGGCCCTGCATTTCAGAGCGGGATGGGCTCGGCTTAAGAGGAGGCGACCATTTCAACAAGTCACATTTGTCGCAGGTAATAGATACGATTTTGAGGTTGGGAGATAGCAAGACCATAAAACCTGTATTTTGAGGTTGTTGACGACAAAGGTAGTTTAGACTCTGTACCAAGAAGAGTGCTGCCTGAGGCACCAAATCTGGCACTGTCCGCCTTCGCTCGCGCAAACCTTTTCCCTCCGGAGTCGGAACTCTTCTCTCTTGACTCCTTTACACCCCCAAAATCTTTCACCGAAGCTGGTCAGCTGGAGGGTTTCTCCAATTTTTTGCAATGGACCCCTTGGATGAGCTGGAGGCTCAGGACAATCCCGATGACTGGACCAGGTTCTTGGACATGGACATCACAATCAATCACCCTCATTTGGATATCGATTACCAATTCCAATTTGAGGAGGCTCTCTTCCCTCAAGAAACTCAAAATGTCGAAAATGTCGATTCTTCAACAAACCTAGACGGTTTTCTTTTTCAAGACCGCAGCGCTATCCTTGCACCGGCCCCAATGGATATCCCTGGCTCATTAGGTCCATTAGATGGTGAGAGTGACCACATCCAACAATTCGACCCCCTGAGAAGCAATATCTCACAAGACTTCCCGATGGGCCATCATTATGGAGGTAACGAAGCAGCCGGAGTGTCCTTACAACCACCGGATGCTGTCAAGACTCCTGCCCACTCAGGGGAGCGGATATCAAACGCCGAAGGGAAAACATCGCCCATGATTGGGAAGCGGTTCCGCATGGAGCCGAAAAGAATCCTCAAGACGTGGCTGGCTGACCATCTTCATTGGCCTTACCCTGGAACTAGTGAAATCCAGCTCATGCAAAAGCAGACCGGCCTCAGCAAACAACAGATTCTTACATGGTTCGCAAATGCCCGCAGGCGAGTAAAGGCTCGACCGGAGAGACCGCCAACGCCAACACCGTTTTCCCGGCAACCTGAGCCCGCCCTCGGGCTACACGAGGGAAACCCGTCTTTTCAGGACATGACCCCCCTCCAGCGATGGCGAAACTCGCCGCCGGAGCACGAACCAGCTGCAGCATTTGCAATTGCCCGAGCCATGACTGGACTGTCTGCATCGGACGGTTCCGTGGGCTCCTCTAGGGGAGATGTGGCCGCTGCAGTCTCCTACTGGGACGACTCGTCCGCCAGCAGTGGAGTCACTTCGCAATCTAGCAACAGTTCGCTCGGCTCAGTCTGGTCGGCTGGCTCGCATGGCTCATGCGGGATTTTCGAGCAGCGGAGGAAGCAAAAAAAACGCAGACGGCGTCGACCCATCGTCAATCGGTCAGACGTCGACAAATCTAACCCGCTGCAGATGACTTGCCATAAGTTTCAGTGTACATTCTGCACGGAAACCTTCCAGACGAAGCACAACTGGCAACGCCACGAAAAGTCGTTGCACTTGTCTCTGGAACAATGGGAATGTTCACCTCATGGGCCAACATTCCAGAACCCAGATAGTGAGGTCAAATGCGCCTACTGTGGGGAGCTTAATCCTGATCAAGAACACATAACGGGGCATAATTACGCCGCCTGCCAGGAACGCTCGGCAGACGAGCGGATGTTCTGCCGAAAGGACCACCTCCAACAGCACCTCAGATTGGTCCATGACGCAAAGTTCATGAAACGCCCGATGGAGGGCTGGAAGCGTGAGATTCATAACTTACGCTCACGATGCGGCTTTTGCGACTTGATCATGGATTCTTGGATTGATCGGATTGAGCACCTGGCTGACCACTTCAAAAAGGGACAGAGCATGGTGGATTGGAAGGGGGATTGGGGGTTTGATAGTCACGTTCTTGACATGGTCGAGAACTCGATGCCTCCCTGTAGGTTTTCTTTTGCAACCTTGCCCCTTTGCTTCTCTCAAGCGCTTGTTGCTGATTGCCAGCCGCAGACCTCATTCACTACGAACGAAACTCCCCATGGCCGTTCACAACCCAGCAAGGGCCACCCGAGTCCCCGGTCAGTGCCTTCGAGTTGATGAAACTCGAACTGGACTACTGGCTGCAAAATGTCCGCAGAGGACAGGGTGTGCCCTCGACCCAGGAGCTTCAGTACGAGAGTTGCTGTATCATATTCGGATCTGAGATGCTTTCGGCGAACTCTGGAGAGCCCGAGCAGTCGTGGCTTCGAGATCTCGTCATGTCGTCTGAGGAGGTAGTCCAGAGGGCCCGGATTTGCCCCATGAAGAGCTCGTTGAAAGGCCGAATCACGCAGCTCAAGATCCATGGCAAAAAGAACATTTTCGAAAATTGCGTGGCAGAAGACCAACTCCGAAAATATGCCGACCTTTCAAGGTCTTCGGGCTTGGTGATCTCGGACATTGACCTCCAAGTTCAAGCGAGTGGTATTATCGGCTCGATGGAGGCATCATCACTAAAACCTTGGGAACTGTTCGTTCGCTTCTTGAATGATCTAATCTTTGCGTCGACACAGTGGCTTGTGCCTTTTCGGACTCGTTCGAACTTGGAGATGGGTGGAAGCGCAGCGGGGCCTGCTGACGTGTCGCAAAGTTCTGAGATACACACATTAGCAAGAGAATCGGTGCAACTCGCCCCCGGACTTTGCGATACGGCCCCTGAAACCATGGAGAGCAGTACCGGTCCAGAAAATATCACGGAAAAGGGTGTTCCTTACTTTCCAGATGATAGCAACTGCTATAGAAGGCTCACGAGAGAGCTTTCTCGTTTCGTGTTGAGCGCAGTATCACCGCACAATCCAATGAGGCACACGCCCTCCGATGAAGAACTTCAGTACCAAGCGCGATGGATCATGTTTGAGGAGTAGGTGGATATGCTGATTCAACGTCGACTGTTGTTTACCCCAGATGAGTCCCGCTAACCTGAATTTATGCCAGTGACGATCCGTGGAATCAGACTCCAGCGGATAACCCGCGCTGGCTCGAAGACTTTAAACGAAACGTTGGCTTGGTCGCTACCAGCGCGGTATCGACTCTCATGGACAGCCAAGTTTGACAGAAGTCCTCGCAGTCAGTGGGATAATTAAACGCGTAGTTGGAAGGTTAAAAACAAATCTACGCATATTTATGTTGGAACTTACAGCCGGCTCTTGACCAAGTCAGCCAATCCACCATTTTGAGTAGAAAACGCTAGGCAAGGGCGTAGTCGACATGATTATTACGGGGCTCCGATAACCGGAGCCGAGCAAGTTCGACGCTGCTACGCCCTGTCGCTCCATTCGATGACATGGACAAGTTTGCTAACAACTAATAAGATTTCATAAAAGTGTTCGAGGCGTAATGGAGCTAAGCGTGGTATCAGTCCTCGCAAAGGGCTTACTTCTATACTATGCAGCCCTTATTTGGCCAATTCCATTCGATCACGTCAGGAAATCTATTTGAAAGATGAGAGTTGGTTTCCTGGGATTGGGCACGATGGGCACGCCCATGGCGCTCAACCTCTGCCGCAAGTTCCCAGTCGTCGTCTGGAATCGCAGCGAGGCCAAGTACAACCGCATGATCGAGGCCGGGGCGACAATCGGCAAGACGCCCTCCCACGTAATCGAGCAATCCGACCTCGTCTTCGCGATGCTTTTCGACGGTCCCGCCATCCAATCCGTGATCGACCACGACGGCAATTTTCTCAAGGCGATACGCGGCAAGACCCTCGTCAACACCAGCTCCGTGTCCACCGGCTTCAGCCACGAACTCGCCCGACAAGTCCACGACGCGGGCGGCAAGTTCGTCGAGATGCCCGTGAGCGGGAGCAAGATTCCCGCCGAGCAAGGGCAGCTCGTCGGCATGATGGCGGGCGACCCGGCCGTCTCTGAGCAGATCAGACCGTTTGTGGATCCCATCACCAGCGCCGCCGTTTACTGCGGCCCGATCGGGTCGGGGTTGAAAGCCAAGTACGCCGTCAATCTCTTCCTCGTCTCCGTGACGGCTGGGCTCGCCGAGTCCATGAATCTCGCTCGAGCGCAGGGTCTCAATCTTGAGGCTTTTGGCCAGGTGCTGGATGGCTGTCAATTGGCTTCCGCGTACTCGAGGGTGAAGATGGCCAAGATCCTGAAGGAGGACTGGTCGCCCCAGGCGGCAGTCAAGGATTGCTACAACAGCACTCGGCTTATTCAGGCGGCGGCAGGGGCCGTACAGGTCCAGACACCGCTTATCCAGGCTTGCAACTCACTGTACCGCGATGCTTATCAGGCGGGTTTGGGGGAAGAGGACATGATGGCTATCTACAAATTGTTTTCTGGGCCACCCAACAAGCACTCTGCTGACCATCAAACGGAATAGTTGCAAACTTCTAGCTTGTGATGGGTTTACAGCTCGTTCAATAAGCAAGTTAGTCCGAAGAATATCATTAGTATCTCCAATTATCTAGAAATAGATTATACAGAGCACGCGGATAGATTAATGTAAATAATCTACGGTCTCAGTCAAAGAGTGTTATGCACAATTGAAAGTCCAGATTCCAAGATGTGATGGGCTTGAGCAATGCATTAAATGTTCTTTGAGCCGAAAAGAACTTGCCAGAGGAACCAAACGACAGAATACGACATCCTATAACACAACTCCATTCATAGGGCTCGTCCCACATCGAGTCGCTTCCATCTACAGTTTCATCCTCGTTTCATCTCCCTTGCTTCTTTGATTTAGACCAATTTACAATTCAATATTTTACCTCTTTGCAGGACTTTTACGCTCAAATGAGACTGAATCGCCGCCGTACCGGCACCAAACAAAGGCCATGGTTAGTTTGTCTTCTAGTGAAGCCTGATCACCGTTTGTTTTCTGGGTACGCGTATTTCATGACCATGGCCAGGACGTTATCAAGGTTATTAAAGACGTGAAGAAGTATGCAATGCACAGGCACCGTCACGAGGTCTCTCTAGTCATCTTTCGTTTGGGTTGATGCAAATGTTTCACGGTGCCAGCTTCGTCACAAACTTTCCTCACCAAATAGGAATCATAGGTCTTGTCGAGCCACAGCCAGTAGTACCACTTTAAAAGTTGTGAGACAGATGCATAAAAATCGACGTTTATTTCATAAGATATACTGTTCTCGTAGAGACAAAAATTAATATTTACAACCGAGGCTTAGACCATTCATTCTCCAAATGCCTCGTTCTGTTACCTAGAGGGCCAAAGGCGCAAAAACACCACCGACGACAGGGCGGAAAGCAAAAACAATACGGTGCCTCGAGCCGTCGGAGCCTACTTCGTCTGCATAGCCTCCCGTCCCCCCGGTCTCGTACAGGTCGGTAAGGGGGGCGGTAGTGGGCGTCTCGCTGATCCACCTGGCGATGCGAGAGGTAAAATAGTCCAAGGTCGATCTGGAACAGTAGGCTCCGGCGAAGAGCTCCCAGTCTATCTTTGTCCAGTTCCATCGGCTGTCCAGTGGCACGCCATACTTGTCTCCGAGGGTGGGATAAAAGTTGGACTGCATGGTGTAGACGCTCTCGGGGACCAGGCCCAGGTTGAGGAGCTTGTCGGCATACAAGTTGTACAAAAGACCGTGCGATTCCATGTTTTCGTAATCGTACGTGGTGTGAGGAGGGGTGGCGTTGTGGTTGATGCCGAGTTGCTGCCATTGCGTGATGTAGCTCTGCGCAGTCTTTGTGAAGTTCTGGGCGTCGGCGTCGTTGCCCGTGAGCTTCGCCATCTCCGCCATGGCAGCGATGCCAACGATGCCCTTGAGGGCGAGGTTGGTCTGATTGTCATGGGCACCACCAAAATCATCCGTGTCGAGAGAGTCGTCGCCCTGGGGAGCGAGGGCCGCGTTGAGGAGGTATTCGTTCCACTGCTTCATGATTGTATAGTGCTGCTTCAGATAACCCGTATCCTGGGCGCGCTGTGCATAAGCCAGGGTCATGATAAGCATGTTTGCCGGCTCCTCGACGGACATGCGCTCATCTCGGCCCGAGTTTTGACCAGTCGCATTGGGATAATGTGCTCCGAGATCGTGCATAGCCCACTTATTGGGATAAAAACCCGCTTCCTGGTTCTCGTAAAGAGGGTCGAGCAGCAGTTTCACAAGCTGCGGGTTGTCGTATAGGAATACGGGAAAAGCCGGAAAGATGACATCGACCGTCTGCGAGTTGCCATCCGAGGAGATCTCCTTGAGGAAGAAGTAGGGCTGGTCCGGGGTTCCGGCGAGTTGGCAGCCGGCATAGGCCTGGCGATAGGCCAGGGTCGTGATGGTGGCAAGATCTTGACCACCCTTGGCCACAGCGTCGTTCTGGATACGATTGTCGGTAGTAGTCATCTCTGCTGCAGCATGACCGTAGTCCTGGTAGAACTCTGAGGCGGCGTCATTCGGGCTGCTCCAGTAATTGGTCCAGAAGGCGGGCATGCTGGTGACACCACCCTTGCCCTCGAACTGAACCGCGAGCTTCTGATAGTGACCGATAGTCCACAGCGCAGAGACGGCCTCACTGCCAACACTACCAAGATCGTGAGACAAGGCAAACACGGGCCAACGGTCGCTGATGGCCCGAAAGTTCGCGTCACCCTGGTTGACCAGTGCACCATTGTTCATGAACTGGCCCCGGACATCGACATCGGCGCCCGTCTGCCAGGTCATACCGTCCTTCCGAGCGGTAGAGTAGAGCCAATCCCCCCACTGAGCAACGGCGCCGTTGTCGGGACTGTCCTCGGCAAAGACGAGCTGGTCTCGCCGGTGCACGGTGTGAGAGAAGACATTCCCATCTCCGGATGGGTTCGATTCCCAAGTCGCAACGGCGCCGTTATCATTGCTGACCCACTCGGCCGAGATATCGGTGTAGATTTTGACGTCGTGCGACTTGCCGTCAGACGAGAAGACGTCCACGTTGAGATACGTGGCAATCTGCGAATGGCGCTTAAAGTCCTTGGGGTAAATGGGAGACACGAAGGTGACGTTGAAGCCAACGCCTTGTTGGGTGCTGAACGTAAAGATGCTACGGGTGGCCGTGTAGGTGAAAGCGTCCTGGGTTGCCGCGGTATATCCCTTACTTTGGCAGTTGCCCATCCAGCAATACGGGGTGCCGTCTATACGGATGAGACCGACCCATGCACTGATGCTGTTTCTGGGGGAGGAACTAAATTTAGCATATGCACAGTTGTTGAGGGGGAAGAAATGATGGTGAAACGAAGAAGGGGGGGGATCGTACTGCCAGAACCGTGCGAAGTCACCAGCGAGAAAGCCACCATCACCACCATCGCTGCCAACAGTCAGGTGAGTGCTCATGTAAGGAGACTTGACGGCTAGAGGGATGGCAGGAGGGCGAGCGGGACTAAATGTCGAGGCCGCCGCCGAAGCGACAAACGCCAGCGACACGAGAGCATTGATGAACTTCATGACGGGTTGTTATGTTATGCCTGTCGACAAAGGACTTACAACATTGTTTTACGAAACTTGTGAGAAGCAAGGGGAAACATTTAGCGGAGCGAGACGACCGAGAAAAGGTTTATTTTATACGTGACCCCTTTTTGTCCCCGTCTATATGCCGTGACGTCCAACTCATGCCTCTCCACCCCAGACTTGGCAGCATCGTCGTGTCTTTCCACCTCAAACTTGGCGGCATTATGTCTCTCCACCCACCCCCCCCCCCCCTGCTGGCATGAC